>VNWY01001276.1:0-17847 GCA_009869845.1 Pseudachorutes palmiensis | reverse complement strand
ATTTGTTATGATGCTTAAGTTCGTGTCGTGTGCATGCTTACTTCTAACCTGAAATTCCGTTGTTTTAATGCACCGACAAGAGTACAGGAATGCTTATGCTTAATGAATTTGAAGCAGTTATGCAAACACTGGTTTCAACTTGGATGCTTTCACTTTGGATTGGGTTTGCACTACAGGGAAGAACATTATGATCCAATTTGAAAGATAAAATATTGTTCCCTTTGTGTATTGTTGCCAATTGCGAAAGAAGAACACGACGGACATCGAGAAGTACATCTAATAAGGGTACATTTTTGTAGCATGATGGAGCCTTTGATCAAGTGGACTTTCCCTTTCGAAATTATTATTACAGGGTTGAACAATTTGTTCAGATTGAGGATCTCCTGATTGGCTGATTTTCTGGTGTCATATAGAATATCATTTTCCCATTGTGTGGTCACCGCAGAATAATTTGCATCGTCATTCCGAAGATTCAGTCAAGTATTAAGTCAAGAGTAGCCGAAAAGGAATGAATGCATTAATCTGGCCATGTTACGAACGGTGTTTTTTTTCTCTTCAAGTCTGATTGGTTGCGATTGTCCACTGAAATAAATCAGAGGATCATAATTACACACCTGGCAAAAAATACGGGTGTACTTTGGTTTTTTTAATTTATTGAGATGTCCATTTTTGGGGTTAAGCATGGCCCAAGAATTGACCTCTCCACGCTTGATTTTTCCATTTGGCAATGGACATGTGCACGCAAGATTTCAATTAACAATGGAGTCTTTGTTGCTTTTTATTTAAAGTTTATTTTATTTTAGCTTTAGCCCTATCTCTTTCATCACGCTTTAAAGAATTGTTACTCAAATCTTCATTTCATCAGACCCACGCGCTTATACTGATGAGCTTTGTTACAAAGGAATTTATGAGTTTAATTGTGAGCTCAAATTACTCTGTAGTTAAGTTTAAATGCCCTTTGTTTTCCATTTTGCTTGCATAAAAGCATTAGAATGAAAAATTGAATTGAAAAGTGAACGTTTGGCTTTAGCCTTTTGGTAATGGAACCATTGTTCTTTTAAAGGTGACAAAATAGGACAATTGGTTTTTGAATAATGAGATTACGTGCATGCAGTGCAAGGACGTGATTTATGAGCTAATTTTCAATTCCCTTTTGTTAAAAACGATGAACTACAGAGGCACTACGTCAACTCTAAAATATGCTGCACTGCATCCAATATAATGGAGGAAACAGTTATTGAAAAAGTACTTTTAAATGTTGACGAGGAATGAGTAGCTCAAATGCTAATTGTAACGGCAATCAGGTCGGTAAGTGTTAGTTTGGTGCAATTAGCTAAAGGGCTAAAGGGCTAAAGGGCGGCGATCCCGTTGTAAGCCGTTTCTGCCTTGAACTTTTATCTAAAAGACCAAACCCCTTTCATTGTTTCAATGAATTCGGATTTTGAGATGATATGGGGAGATTGGGAATCGATTAAATGAACTCGCACACTCTGGCAGTAATGAGCCTTATTTTATTCTTGGGCTTGACTTGCAGATTCTGAAACCCACCCTCGACAAAGTTATGCGAGAAGGGAGACGTTGATTACTGTGGTTTATTCTAGCTAAAATGTCATGTGGAATGTCAAGAGAGTTTCCCAGTTGCAAACGTGAAATCCCAGCTCAACCAAATGAATCATCCCGGAGATTCTATCTGGATATCTATGAAATCCAAGCTCATCCTCATGAAATGTTCTCTTGACCCGTCTGGATTTTCTCGAAGGGTCATTTGTTTTGTCTGCTCTGAGTGCAACCTCCTGTGTGCACTTGGTTGAGCAAGGCTTTGAAGGAATACGAGAAAGAGAGAAACGTGTCAAGTCCTCAGGGCCTCTGAGGGTACTCTACCTCTTAAAATCCGGGTGCTGGAAATGCTTTTATCTCCTTGACTTTAGCTCCGTCTTCCATTCATGGTCGAGGCAGTAAAAAAAAGTTAAAAAAGATCTTTGACTTTTAAAAATGGAAGGATGAGGGTGTGCGGAAGGTACCGGAGCTAAAGCTTCGTCATGCTCCAAGCGATGCTTTTAAAAGTCATGAGCATGGAGCATTAATGTGGAGGAGGAAATAGGAAAAGTGTGGAATTAAACCAGGTAGATATGGCTGGAGGTAATGTCGTAAGTGAGGCTTATTTCTGGTGGGATTTTGCAAAGGCTCTTTGCCATTGAGTTAAAATTGCAATGGAGATCGGAGAGATCGACAAATTGAAATAGTTCAGGATCGGGTGTTCCGTAGTATTCCTTTAGCTTCTTGTGACGGTTTTATTTCCTCTTGGCCGTCTCGGAATGATAAAGTGTGGAATTAAACCAGGTAGATATGGCTGGAGGTAATGTCGTAAGTGAGGCTTATTTCTGGTGGGATTTTGCAAAGGCTCTTTGCCATTGAGTTAAAATTGCAATGGAGATCGGTGAGATCGGAGAGATCGACAGATTGAAATAGTTCAGGATCTGGTGTTCCGTAGTATTCCTTTAGCTTCTTGTGACGGTTTTATTTCCTCTTGGCCGTCTCGGAATGATTTGACTTGACTTTGACTTGGACAATTCATTTGACTTCTTTTTATACCCTGGTCGTTTTTTTTTCTGTTGAAAATGACTGTCGTAATGGTGGTCTTCCTTGATGTCTAGAATGGTTGATTTTATTGTTGAGATTCAAATGGTAAGTGGCATGTGGCTCTGATGTGAATTTTTGATGGGTTTGTTGTCTACTTGTACGGTAAACGACTCTTCATGATTGGCCAGTTTTCCATCTTTTTAACACCTGAGATTTGATATTAAAGTTTTGATGTGGGAGGAGATTGATGAGGCCACTGGAGAGCTTAGCCTTGAACTTGACAGGGATGGATATTTTTGATGCACCTTGATGCTTCAAAAGATCTTCCCTTTGGCCATCAGTCAGGCGAGCATCATTAGAATCCAGAAGATGATCTTGATTCCATGTAATTAGTCCTGATTAGAAGCCATGTGTCAAGTTCATTTACAATTTAGGATTCTCATTTTTTGCTTCATCCCTCTGCTTCAGCTTCATGTGCTTTTTTGGACTTTGTATTGCATCGTGTCGCTTCTAGGTGTGTGAGGTTTTACGTAATTTTTTATCTGTTGCAGAAAAAGGCCTTAGGAAGTGAGCTGTACGACCAAGTGTTCTATAATTTGGACTTGATTGAGAAAGACTATTTTGGACTCCAATTCACAGATTCGAATCACGTCCAGGTAAACGAAAGGGGAGATTAAGTAGAGAAATTTAGCAGAAATTGATGGTGATGCTAATCTTTTCTTTCTGGTTTGATAGCACTGGTTGGATGGAACGAAGCCCATCAAGAAGCAAGTGAAAAGTAAGTGTACATTTCATTAATTGACTCGAAAACCCTCGTCCGTAATCGTTATTGTTTATTTTTATAGTGAGTTTTATTCTTGTTTAGATCCCTATCTTCCCATGTGTTTTCAGTCGTGAGGCATGAAAGATTTTTTCAAAGCGGGAGCGTAATTGCGATTAACTTTAACGTTTATGACTCTGCTTGAATGCAGAAAGAAATCTACTCTCTCGAACAAATCCATCGTATGTACCAATTAGATTTTTGGATGGCTGCAATTTCAACTTCAATTTTTGCCACAAATGTGCGTGGGATTGTGTTTCACATTTGTGAGGTTTGGCATTGCGTGCACTCCCATTTTTCAAGTTTACAAGGTTTTGGCCGCTGTTGATGGTGATTGATTTCGATCACATCATGTGGCTCTGAAATTTGGACAAAACAAGTTTCTGCAATCGGGCATTCATCCGATGTTGCGATTCCATTCGATTTTTATGAACATAAGGTAGAGGAAGAGCACATCTACGGGTTACAATTGGTTCTTGAGGTTTTTCTTTTGGAATTTTTAGACGGCGTTGTAGAACAGATTGGAATTGGAGATGAGCGGGAATTGTTTAGGTTTAGATTATTATAATACACCTTTGCACAGGTAAATTCTCCAGAGAATTGCACCGTGTGCTTCTAAAGAATGTAAATGGCCTTTTCGTGAGTTCCTATGGTGTGTAAGAAATGCAAAATTATTCAGCCAAGTATAATTCCCTACTTCCGGTACCATGAACCGAAGACCCTTGTCCATTTGTCAATTCTAATACNATTGCACCGTGTGCTTCTAAAGAATGTAAATGGCCTTTTCGTGAGTTCCTATGGTGTGTAAGAAATGCAAAATTATTCAGCCAAGTATAATTCCCTACTTCCGGTACCATGAACCGAAGACCCTTGTCCATTTGTCAATTCTAATACGCATTGCGTGAGGAAAGCAAAATGGACGTATACATTTATAAAGACCATTGCACGTTTTAAATGGACTGGGAAGAAAGTGAAGCTCTGTTGGGATTCAGGCAGGAATTCTTTTGTCATTGCATGAATTCGGGCCTGTTTCTTTTGTTCCTTTCGATTCGCTTCACTGTCGTCAGCCGGAGAGCAATGGAGGAGGAAAGATGCAAAAATTAAGATGTTTTTTTCCTTCCTTTTAGAATACGTATTTGGTAATGCATGAAGAGAAGAGAAAAGAATCTTCCATTTCTTGCTGGAGGAGTTTCTGATTCCTCACGTTTATGAGATAATCTAATGAGATGATGAGGCTATTTCCCTCACACTCTTCGTCTGCTCCTTTATTACAATCGTCAAGTCTTCAAAGCGCCATCAAAGGAAAGAAGATTGCTTGACCTTTGTAGGTGGATACAAATTGAAGGAAAATTTCTCACAATTACTACTGTACATTGACACAGGAAATGCTTCCGCTCGCTCCCTCGAAGCTCTTTATCGCCTATAGGAGGAAGCACATTTGGGTCAGAAGCAATAATGATTCGGCAGTTTTGCTGCTACATAAGGTGTACACTTCAAACCACTAAGGTCAAGAGTTGCAGGTGTTTCATATGGGCCGATGAAGGTGTGAACTTTGCTCAAGCTCCTGAGATCAATTAATTTCGTCAAGTCTTCAAAGTGCCATCAAAGGAAAGGAGATTGCTTGACCTTTGTGGGTGGATACAAATTGGAGGAAAATTTCTCACAATTACTACTGTACATTGACACAGGAAATGCTTCCGCTCGCTCCCTCGAAGCTCTTTATCACTATAGGAGGAAGCACATTTGGGTCAGAAGCAATAATGATTCGGCACTTTTGCTGCTACGTAAGGTGTACACGTCAAGCCACTAAGGTCAAGAGTTGCAGGTGTTTCATATGGGCCGATGAAGGTGTGAACTTTGCTCAAGCTCCTGAGATCAATTAATTTATTATTGGGAAGTCATGGACGCCAGGGCTGGGCTGGTCAAGTTTTGAATGTGAGGAGGCCAATGACCAGGGACGAGGTTTAAGATCTCCGAAAGAACAGGATGAGGTTGTTGGAAGATGAAGATAAAAAGAAGAATCGTCTTTGCACCAAACCATCCTTCTCATAATCTTTTTTCTTCCCGATTCCTCCACCTCTGCGGAGCTCATTGAGTTCCCACAGGCCATAGACATGAAGTGCAACAATTTGCATACGATTGGATTAGCAATACAATAAATCTTGTAATTCCTGACACTTGACGCCAACGCAGACCGTTGTTGTAATGCTCTTGGACAACAAAAGAAACCTTCCTTTAGAGCCAAATCCCAATCGGACTTTTGATTTTTTGCATAATTGTTTTGCGCACCTGTTAGTTCCCGTTTTTAAAGAACCTTGAGGCTAATTTAGCAAAAGACGAAGAAACCAGACTTGGTTTCAAATAGGGGATTTATGATCGTAGATTTTGCGATTTGCGATTGGTCTGTGTAGTCCTGTGGCAATGTGATCCGTTGATTTCTTGGGGCTTTTTTTCATTTTATAGGGCATGAACAACCTATTATTGTAAATTAGGCTTTAATTGTGGTACATTCGTTATGAGCCCAAGAAGGATTTTATGACTGATGTTTTCTTTGAAGATCCGGGTTATATGGCTGATTGTCTGATTTTTATGATTTGCAGTTGGACCACCATTTACTTTTCGACTGAAGGTGAAATTCTATTCATCCGAGCCACACAATCTCCGCGAGGAATTGACGAGGTGAGCAGGCACAGTGAGAAGTTGCTCAATCAAGTGCGATTTTTTGGCATCATCGATGAATCTTTGTATGATGGATTCATCAGTGCCTTTACAATTATGATGATGGAGACATTGACAGATTTAGAGAGAGGATTAGCGTGTGTGTTGTACACGAGGGATGTGGTGTAATTATCCCAGTGATGGAGATGACGCGTCAAAAATAGTCGCACACAATAATAATCTCGCAAAAGAAATACGGAGCCAAATGATTCAGCAGGATTGAGAAATCCACTGTAATTTTGAAGGCTTATTTTATTATTAATATTTTTCTGTCTGTTGCAGGTACCAGTTCTTTCTTCAAATCAAACAAGATGTTCTCACTGCAAAGCTCCAACCACCACTCCAAACGTCAATTGAACTGGCTGCTCTTTGTATTCAGTGTAAGTCCTAATCCGAGTATCAGCGATGAAATGGAAATTATTTTCTTTTTTTGTGCAGCTGAAGCAGGAGATTACGATGAATGAAGTTCATACACCCGCATTCGTTTCAGAATTCCGATTTTTTCAAGAACAGAATGAGGAAGTGGAAATCGGGATATTGGAAGAGTTCAAAAAATTGAGGTAATTGACATAATTTGGGTAATAAAGGGGAGAAATTGTGATTGAATTTTTTCATCATGTTTACAGGGGAATGACACCAGCTCAGGCGGAGATGAATTACTTGAACAAAGCCAAATGGCTGGAAATGTACGGAGTGGATATGCATACTGTCCTGGTGCGTGTATAAATCTAAATCTGATTTGTAGCCAACACTCAGTATATAGGAAGGAAGCCTGATAAAGTTGGCTTTTTTGGCGAGAGAATGGATTATAATGAATTTCTAAGAAATCATTTGATGAAATGTGTGTTGTATTTTAATTGGATTTTTCTCTATTACAGGGAAAGGATGGTGCGGAATATTCCCTTGGCCTGACCCCCACGGGGATTCTTGTGTTTGAAGGACCTTCCAAAATTGGTCTTTTCTTTTGGCCTAAAATCACACGCTTGGACTTCAAGAAAAAGAAATTAACGCTGATTGTAGTGGAGGATGATGAAGATGGAAAGGAGCGTGAGCATACTTTTGTGTTCAGGTAATTAATTTTAAAAACTAAATAAAGCTTGTTGTTTATTTGTCGTTTTTGATTCTAGGCTGCACAACGAGAAAGCAGCTAAGCATTTGTGGAAATGTGCTGTTGAACATCATGCATTCTTCCGACTCAAGGCAGCTGCTAAGGCGCCTAACGCCAGACAGAATTTCTTCCGAATGGGCTCCCGTTTCAGATACAGGTTAGCTTTCAGTTCGACTCAAGGTTGAAAGTGATAAGTGAACTTAATGTGCGCGTTCATAAACTGCCTCCATTTATTCCAGCGGACGAACGGAGGTTCAGACAATTGCGCAAAATAGATCTCGCCGAACAGTCCAATTTGAGAGACGTCCAAGTCAGAGGTACGCTCGAAGACAGTCTCATATTTTGAAAGAACGACAAAGACCAACGACAGCAGAATCATCTCCACTACCAGCTCCCTCACCTGCAAAGGAAGCTGCTCCTTCAAGTATTCTTGACAGCAATGAAGCGCTGAAACGTGCAGGAAACGATGTGGACGTGGACTTGCTCCTGTCTGATGAACCACGTGTCCTTCGCCCAAGGAGTGAGACGTCGTCTCCAGGGCCAGTCTCACTCTCACCGCCACATACGCCCACGTCCAGGTCCACATCGACGCCTAGTCCAGTTGAAGTGGATATTGAGCCTTCACCACAACCAGCAGATGACCCACTTGACAGTCTTATCAAAAGCATCGCAAAGGAAACGGGAGGATTCTACGGTGGAGGGGAAGCTGTTGAGAATGAATCAACACCCGTCGCAGTGGCAGTGGAACCAGATGTAAACGTAGTCCCGAATAATCAGACAAAATACTTTTCCTTGCCAAAACCACTCCTGCCGGATCAACTCAAGTGTAACATATGGAAGGCCAAAATTGACGAGGAGTTGCGAAAAGTTCCTGGAGGAATTGATTCGTAAGAAGAATGACAAATAGACTCACAAACACTGCTTTATGTTCTCAAAATCAATTTTTTTAGAGATATCTTTTCAACTGTCAAGAAGCGTGAGAACGCGCAGCAGAATGGTGGGGATTATCACAGCAATGAAGCAGCTACTTTTATATCAGTGGTAAGTTACAGCGTTTAGCATGGAGCATGTGCACGCGTGTTTTATTAACTCGATTGATTAGCCTTGTAGTAGTTCTAACCCTCGTAGTTGTGATTTCCTAATCAGCCACTGGCGCGGTGTTGAGTAGTGTAAATTAATGTATATTATTTTGCCATTAGGGTGGAGATAAACTAACCTTGTCCTTGTCCTCTGGTCCTGCTGCCCCACGGGATGGTCCCAACTCCTCTTCCAGTGACAGTGAGCACTTGAGTGGGGATTGATGGCGTGTCCCTCCTTGAGCCTGACTCCACCCGTTCAGTCACCTTGACCCATTTCTCAGGGAAGGGGAAGGTTGAGTTGAGAAATGGAGATGATTCGAAGAGGGACAAGGAAATCCTAATTACAGAAGTGCCCTCTTCTCCCGTTAAAAATGGCTCCAATACGAACCCCTTTTTCACTGAGCTGACTGTCAAAGATCCAGTGTCCAATGGGAACCCCTTTGATTTTGAACAACTGGATGCAATTACTTCTGCCCTACTGAGCATGACCAACAGCACGAATCCTTTCCACAACCCCTTCCTTCTGTCCACAAGCCCAGTCGAGAAGAGTCCCCTAGGGGAAGGAGACGAGGCCTTGACTCTTGCCTGTACAAAGGCTAAGCTCAGCAGTCCAATTCTTTGCAAAGTAAGTTGGCCTCTGGTCGGTCATACCTCTGGGCTCTGGGATGCTACCGGGAAGATTCTTCAAGACTCGCTCTTTTCCTTTTTAAAATCTAATCGAATTTACTAACCAAGATTTACATGCTTGCTTCACAAATTACTAACTCGCATGCACGCCAAACGTTATGTAAAAAAAACTGCATGAGATCCACGACGAACAAAATTTTCAATTTTCTGCTTCCAGTGAAGCTACAATTTACAAAGTTGATACAACGGGGATGGAAAATAAACTCTGTTTGTATTGCTCTTGAAGGAATTGGATCGAAATAAGCCGCTGATGACAACGACGCCTATTCCGAAGCCTCGCACTTCCTCCATCTTGACGCAGAACAATGCCAACAACGCCGTGAACATCAATGGGAATTACACAAACGGAGAAAAGGAGAAGCCAACTGTCATCACAAGGAGAACCGTCATTACCACTCAGATTTAAAACCGTGGACGTCTTCATTCTTAAAAGCGTCGGGTGGAATTTAACGTTTTTTCAAAGTCTCTGCTGAATTGGAGCTTGATGTACTTTACAGTGTACACATGGATTTGTAAGCCTTCGATGCCGTTTAGCTTTTCTTCTTGCAATTAGAACCAGACTTTTAAAAACCGAAGTTGCTTCAAGTTCCAATAATTGTGTGCTGAATGTGCCATTTCTCGCCTAAAGTTTTTAGCTGTTAATCAAGAATTAGACCCTTTGGAACCAAGATGTAAACGGTAATCGGAGGTTCTATTGTAAGGAGGAAGTTGATTCCATCCACGTTATAGTAATGCCTTGAGATCAAACTTAACTGCTTAAATCATCCGAGCCAAATTGTGACATTGCGCTAACTTAAATCTTAGAAATTATTGTGATTGTGCACTAATATCATTCCATGAATTCCATCCACTGATCGCCTTTAAACTGCTGGAGCAGCAGAGCAGCTATTACGTGTAAAAAAAAAGTCGGGAACGGCAGACTACCGGAAGTTGATTTTTACTTAGAAATTATAAGTTTTAAAGATATCGTTCATAGTATGGAGTTAATAAAAAGCGCTTGATTTATTTAAGATTCTTGTCTTGTAAGACCATTGGAGGAGGCAGTGTTGTGTGTAATTGAGTATTGCACGGTGTACACTACCTTACAGTGTCCGCCGTGTCTGGGAGTGAATGCCCTTATTGAGGATGCGTGTAGAAAGTTCCCAGTCTCGCCAAAAGCTAGACTGTGCGGACTGACAAAGTTCAAAGCCCTCATGGAGGAACTTTCTCCAGAGGAAGCTCTGAGAGGATTCGCACTGGAGCTTTTCCTCTCAGTCTGGAGAAAGGCACAAGTGGGGGAAGGACACGGCGAGGTGGTTGGTGGTGGTGGTGCTTACAGCGTCTTGTTGCCAGGCTCTTCCCGCTCGAATACACTCAAGGCTCCTTCGTATCCCTTCGTAAAGGTCATCAGGTCAAGGCAAGTTGTAACGCCACTTGGAAATTTATTTTAAAACAATCACTCATAATTTCATAAGAGTCAGTTAGAATTGCTTCAATCAAATGTTCTGGAATTGGGTCAGTGGATCCGTGACCTTGGTTTTATTATGAGGAATTGTACTAGCACGAGCTCGTAAAGCCTCATTTCATTGGGGAGTCGTTTGGCCTCTGCTTGTAAATGGAAACGAGAATGACTGCAATGAAAATAAAACTCAATTCCAGACGATATGATATGGGTAAACTTTCACTAGGAATTTCTCCAGTGGAGGCGCCTGGAGAGCCTCATGGGTTACTGGAACAGTTGGGTTTCTATTAATTATTCAACCTCGTCTCTTTCGACCTTGGATCCTTATCACCGTGAACTCTGCTCTGTAACTAGCGGTGCTTTTATAGAATCTAATTTGATCCAACATGGGATTGCCATTAATTCGTAAGGGAAATGGCCCTTGATTGCTCCAGAGAAAGCCGAAAGTGTAACATTTAATCTTTCCGTGATGCTTGTGCAAACTACACCTTATGAGCACGATGCTTTTAGTGATAATGAAAAAAAGAAGAAAAAAAACTTTCACTCCCATTGTAATTTAGGCTGATTGAATCCATTAATTGACTGAGGTTTCATTTTAAATGAAAATGGAAAAGTGGCACTGCACCCTTTAAAGGGGAAAGAAGTGTCCCTTTTGTGTATCCTGTCAAATTCAATTTCATTCTCAAAGGGTTCCATTTTTTATTTTCCGAGTTTCAGGAACCAATCGATCTTTCTGTCCAAAATTCAATTCCCTAATGCCTCAAATTCATTGTTCGAAATCATCAAAATTCAGAAGGTGCCTTGCTCAAAATTGGAATTACAAACTCCAAGTTCCAAGTTTAGAATTTTAGTTTAGAAAAGAATTTTTTAGTTGAAAAAGAGGATGCTTTAATCTACTTTCTCCACTTTCTAATACTTGTCACCTTTCACTTTAAGCCCCCTTTCTTGTCTTCCTTTTCAACAAAGGACTTGAATTTTATGTAAATTGGAAGTCTATAAATTGAAAGGAGGAAGGGCTTCCCCTTGACGTGAGTAAAAGAAATCCTGAATGAAATATTATTATTATGGAGAAGCCTTATTTCACTTTCCCCTTGTGGCTTGTACTTTCCCTGCGTGTCTTGGCTCCACTCCCACTTGTGTATCCACTTCACAAAGGCACAAACAATGAAGGACTTACCACTTGCCATTGTCTCTGTAATTACAATCCAATTAAACCCACTTACAATCCATACAATCAGTGTGTTACAAGAGAAACACACATGTAATTCTTTCCACGCATGATAAACCCGTAAAACCGAAACCGAAAGTTAGTAAACCGAATATCATTTCACCAAGGCCAATCACCTCTAAAAGTAATTTGCATTCCGCTTCCCCCTTGAAGGTAATAAACCCTGGTTGTCGAATACTTTCCCCACGTGTGCCGGAGCAATCAGCACATAAGCTTGTATCGTAATTGAAATCTTAATGACAGGCTCAGATTCCTCCCCCTGACTCTCCAGCCCTATAAAGTCTTGGGTTGAAGGAACGAAAAAGGTCATCATGTCGTTAATGTTGCCTATCAGTCTCGCTGCTCCTTTCCCTGAGGTCATAATGTCTTAATGCCTCTAGAGTAAAGCAGAGATTGCGTCATCATCGCCACCAGACAGTAACCGACACGGGAAAAATGAAGCCTCTTGCATTATAAGCTCTGATGGAGAAAGTCAATTGCTAAAGTGCGTCCTTCCTCTCTCCCGAATCGATAAGAATTTTCGGCCCTATGTCCACAAGTTGGTCCAATAATGGACTTTCTTGGCCAATCTATCCCGTGATTCTCAACAAAGGGGGAAAATAAGAGATTATTGTCCATGATTCAAGATGAGAATGATCATGGTCAATTTCATCCGTACAGACTTTCTCCCCCTTTAGATTTATTTCCTTTGCTTCCAAATGTTCCAAACTTTCCCCTTTTCAGGGTTCGGTCAACCGAAAATCACATTTAGTCGAAAAATTGATTTTTTTTAATATAAAATAATAACAACCCAAAACTTGAGAATTTTGAAAATTGAGAAATTCATCTAAAACTATTAAATGACAACTCGACCTTAGAACTACTCGAATCCTATCTTTATTTTTTTTGGATTTTCCCTTGGCGTTGATGCGCCACATTCCGTTAAATCCTCATCCAGGTTTATGGTAAAACTTTGTCCCTTTGAGAATGTCATTCCGAGTGTAACTTTGGTAGTGACACGCAATGAAACGGAAGGCTTTAGTTGTCTTCGCTGGATGAAACGTGTCCACCATGTTAACGAAACTCCCAATAAGAAGCCACACAGAGTGGAGAAGCGGAAACCGAGGAAAGTTTATCAGGATACCGTCTAAGATTTCATGTCGTAAGAAACAAGGGATAGTGCTTTCTCCGGGGTGGAATTTGTATCGGGTTACACGGGATGTCAACTACTCATTCAAAATAGAAGGTATCCGATAATCCTATTATTCAGGATGTCAGTGTCATTGGTCTTGGACATTGGTTACATGGGTCACTCGCATTTCCAATAAGGCTTCAATGCCATTCAATAAAAATTCTTTAGACTGGGGCTTTATAGACTTTCTTTTAGGTGATCTTTGCTCGCACCATAGAACGCGAACTGTAGATTTGCTTTTACAGGAATTCCTGCTGTGATTACAAATCAAATGAATCGTAGCACTCCGCAGGGCGTGTGGTGTTCATTACAAATTAAAAGCAGGAGAAAGTTGAATAGCAAAGGCTCTGCATACTTTAGTGATGAATTCATATGACAATGGTTTTGCTTTTCTTTCATCCTCTTAGTATTCCTTTGTTGCTGCCGAGGCTATTGATAAAAGCACTATGGGCCCGGAACTAACATCAAGCTTGAGTTCAATGACATCGAGTTTGAATGGTGTCGCTTCAACGGGCTCTCTGAATCGCGTGTCACTCAAGCTCCCATTGACCAGCAGCTTAACCCTTGGTGGGAGTTTCCAGCATACGGCCACGACCTTCAACAGCTCTCCCAGCTCCCCGTCTACCAGCGGAGATTCCCTCGGCTCGACCTTGCCATTTGCTCACAGAAATCCAAATCACGCCAGCAATGCCTTTGACGCCCTATCCAAAATGCGACAGAGCAATCAACTCTGCGATGTCATCATCAACGTGGATGATAAAGTGTCGATCCCAGCTCACAAGGTCATACTGGCAGCAATCAGCCCTTACTTCCAAGCAATGTTCAACGGTAAAAACAGCTCAGGATTCACTTGGCATGGGGAGTTGAATGTGTAATGGTTTCCAGATGACCTGGCTGAGAAGTCCCAGAAGACAATTCGGATTCATGAAATTGATCCTGAAGCGATGGAGCAACTGGTCAATTACGCTTACAGCGGAGACATGCTCATTACTGAGGACAATGTCCAGGTGAATAGAAAGAGGAAATAGGGCAATTCCACGGAGACTGGAATAGGTCCCAGTTGGAATCAATTACGATAGAAATCTCCTTTATTTCCAGGCACTTCTTCCAGCCTCGAGTTTATTGCAAATGTCTCTAGTTCGAGAGGCCTGCTGTAAATTTCTGCTGAGACAGCTTCATCCCACGAACTGCCTGGGAATTCGGACTTTTGCAGACACGCATGCATGCAAGGAACTCCATACGCGATCCCATCGTTTCGCACTCCAGAATTTCCCAGACGTCATGGCCACGGAAGAGTTCCACACTCTTCCGCTCGAAGAGGTCAGCATAGAAGCACTTTTGATTCCGTATTATTTCAAAAAAGCTCAAGTTCTGGAATCCCTTTGGAAAAAGTTCAGAAACTTTTCGTTCTAAAGGGACAAAAGGAGGATTACATTCATTCCCCGTCCGGCCCTTGGAGAAAGCATCCAAACTTTCACTTTCGTAAAATCAATATTGAAATCCAAAGTCATAACTCATTTGTCACACACGCCATAAGACGACTTGCTATGGATTCATCCCCAAAAAAGAGAATAGCTTCGCCATGTTGTCATAATGGCTTTCACGTGCCGTTATAAAATGAATCTATTCCTTTCCCGCACGCAACAGGACAGAAATCGCTTCAAGGGGGATGCATAATCGAGTTTAGGAGAGAAATCAAATTGAAAAAAGCTTCGTGGTGGAGGCGCTGAGCTGAATACGAAAATTAGGGGGATGGCATATGTAAATTCCATGTGTAATTCTAATTTAGGTGGAAGAACTCCTTGGAAGTAATCAACTAAATGTAGCTACAGAGGAGGAAGCTTTCCAAGCAGCGATGGCCTGGGTTCGTCACGATGTTGACGAAAGAAGTCACTTCCTATCGAGACTCATGTCAAAGGTTAGGATCCCGTTGCTCTCCAGGCGCTTCCTGATGACCTCAGTGGATTCAGAGGAACTTATCCGGGAAGATTCTGGATGTAAGGAACTTCTTTTGGAAGCTATGCGTTACCATCTTCAGCCTGAGCAGAGGTCATCATTGGCTTCAGAAAGGACAGTGGAACGGCGACCAGATGGAATGCGCCCGTATATCTTCTCAGTAGGTAAATGACAAAAATATTTATAGTAAAAGCAGCAGCATTATTCTGATTGATCTGATTGAAGAGGATATCGCAGAACTGAAGAAGCTCTAAATTTTTCTAGGTGGCGGAAGCGTTTTTGCAATTCATAGCGAATGCGAGTGCTACAATCCAAGGACAGATCGATGGGCTTCCGTTGCCCCTTTGTCGACCCGAAGGTCACGCTGTGCTGTCGGAAGCGTAGGAAGATTTTTATACGCCATAGGAGGGTACGCACATCCAAATGGCAAATGCATCCGGATTTCACTTTTAGAGCTTTTCCTAATGCAGGAACGATGGTTCAAACGATTTGGCTACTGGCGAGAGTTATAATCCACGGACGAATAAATGGACTTCAATTACGCCCATGGGGACACGAAGGTCATCCCTGGGCCTTTGTTCCATGGACGGATTGCTATACGCTGCTGGTACTTAACTTAATCCTTCTAATGACCTTGCTGGTAAATCAATGAAAAACTTTGTGTAACTTTGTGTAATAATAGGCGGTTATGACGGAGCGTCTTGCCTGAGCAGTGCAGAACGATACGACCCTCTTACTGGAATTTGGAGCTGCTGTCCCGCTTTGACTCAGCGACGACGCTACAATCGCTTAGTCTCTCTAGGTATGAGGGTTTGGCATCATTACTTTCACTTTAGGAGAAAGCAGGAATCCTGTTTTTGTTTTTCTAGAGGGAAGTATCTGGGCAGTTGGTGGCTTGGATTCCAACATTCCTTTAGCAGCAGTGGAGAGATTCGATCCGAGAGAAGGGAAATGGGTCTCAGTCCCGTCGCTGAGTCAGAAAAGATCCGCTGCAGGAGTCGCTGCATTTGGTAAGTAAAAGTTACTTTCTCCAGCCCTGGAATAAGTTGGAATTGGCAGAGCAAGTGCGGATGGAACTCGTTATCTCAGCAAAACTTGTGTAAATAAAAAAGAAAGTGGGGCACGCTTTGGCTTGTTTCTAAATCCCCGTCACGGCCATGAGGTCCCTGTTCCTGTCACTTTAATTCCTTATTTGTGTTTCTCATTAATTTCAGACGGGAGTCTGTACTGTATCGGGGGAACGGATGGAAACATTCATCTACAAACTGGAGAAAAATTAGATCCAAGGAGACTTCGCTGGGAAATTATTGCGCCCATGCACACTAGAAGGTAAGGAACTTATAGTTGACGCGGAAGGAGGAAGCTGTGACACAGGACTCAGGCCTTCGTTGTTATTTGTGAATTTATGTGAACGTCATTTCTACTTGTAACTCTGATGACCTTTCAGATCAACGCATGAACTCGTGGGCCTTGATGGCAGTTGCTTGTACGCAATTGGTGGAAACGACGGAAGCAACAGTCTCAACACTTGCGAGAAGTACGACACCCGTTTGAACAAGTGGAGCGTCATTTCTTCAATGCAAACGAGACGGAATAGCATGGGGGCTGCAGTGCTGGAATGTTTGTCAATGGATCGGTTGACCTCAGGAAGACCATGCTGACCCCAGCCTACATGGCGCTTCACACGATAACATTGTCGTCGTCACTGCTTCAAAGCGCCACAGTGCTCACTTGCGTCGATTGCTTTGCTGCCATATTGTCATCATCATCAGATAAACTCTCTAGAAACCTTCACACTTATCTTACTGTCTTGCACGCTAAGCTACTTGACCTGCCTTTCCTCCTTTCATGACCTCTCCAAGTTCTTTTTCAATTCACTGCCGAACCAGGGAATCAATTTGTTAAAAGTACAAAAGCAAGCAATTCACCTGCCATGGATCTCATGGACCTTCTCCAGAAAATATTTTCATTCAAGAACCATGGACCATCCAAATTATTTTCAATCTGTACATAATTCCAGTCAGCGCTCCAGGAATTCAGAAGTCTTTTGTTCAGATTTGCAAATTTTTAGTCCGCCCAAAAGTAGCAATAAATAAAACCGTGTATAAAATGCTTCTACAGAAAGGTGTAATGTGCGTACTCACTGCACATTCATATCCATGAAACATGTCAGAAATGCTGATTGCCGAGTCGAGTGATTTGGTAATTGAGGGAATAACCTATTATCATGGGATTCCACCTAAAGTAAAAGGTGGCTTCAGTTCAGAAAGATGGATTTCATGTAAACGGCATGCTCTAACGACACGATTTTCGCCAGTTTTATAGTTACATTCCAGACCACCTCATTGACTCGTGGGCCTTGATGGCAGTTGCTTGTACGCAATTGGTGGAAACGACGGAAGCAACAGCCTCAACACTTGCGAGTGGAGAAGTACGTTTGAACAAGTGGAGCGTCATTTCTTCAATGCAAACGAGACGGAATGGCACGGGAGCTGAAAATGATGGAATGATTGTCAATGGAACGCTTGACCTCAGGTCATGCCAACCCCCAACTCACCTGGTGCTTCAGAAGAAACCATTGTCATAATACCATTGCTTCAAACGCCACGTGCTGACAACCCTACTTGCGTCAATTTTTATGATGCAACTGCCATATCGCAGTTAGAAAGTAATAAGAGTGTTAACAAAACACTTACAAATGTATGTATGAGTTCAAAGTTTTTTTTCAATCCCTGAAGCCTATTGTTTAGAACTGAAGTGGGGAAAAACGCTGATAAACCGATTACTAAACTATAATCAATATGGGGTCAGAAACGTCTGGAATAACACTTCCATTTATGTAAGAATCCAATTACTGTTGAGAAAAATTAGGGTATAAATAGGATACACTGCTGGGTTTGCCACTACTTCCATCACTTGCCAGCTCAGAATATTTTTAGAGCAATGTTCAAAGTCCTAATCGTTTTGTCCCTTATTGGGGTCAGCGCATTGGCCATTTGTCCACCACCTGGGTCAATAGAAGACTGCGGCTGCGAAGAAGCCAAAAAGAAGATTTCGTG
>VNWY01001275.1:0-17920 GCA_009869845.1 Pseudachorutes palmiensis | reverse complement strand
GGGAGGATACAATGGGAGGATACAATGGGAGGTTACAATGGGTGTGTTGTTGCCAGATTCATTTTGCTGGGAGGACACAATGGCAGGACACAATGACAATTTTCTAACAGCGGCTCTATAAGAGCCACCTTTGGCCAAATTTTAGTGTCAATGGGAGGTTACAATGGGAGGATACAATGGAGGAATTCGCGGTTGCGGGAAAAATTTCAAAATTCAAACGGGAGGATACAATGCGGTGACCTCTCCCTTACTTCAACCCTGTCACCTCACACATTACCTACACAATAGAGGAATATAAATTAGAGCTCTATTCTGTATACAATTAACTTGGTATTTTACTGTGTAGTTTCCAAAGCTCCAGATGAACGGCACTGGAAGAAGGAAGATGACCCTCACACAAAGCCAGACAGAGATAAGGAAATTGCAAAGACACTTCACCTGGTGATTGATAAGGACCAAGGTTAAACAACAATAAGAACAAATACAATACCAGTGAAACTGAGGATGATCTTACAAGATGAGTACCTCCACAGCAGAACAACGGCCTATCAGCAGGAGGTCAACGAGGTCAACCGTCAAAGAAAATTCGGAGGAGGGCTAGCCTAACTAGTCAAGCATTCCAAAAAACCGATTTTTTATATAAAATTTTTTGTTTTCTTTTTGCCACATTTCCCGCCGTTTTTCCACCAACTGGGGACTGGGGAGAAGAGAAAAAGTTTTCATTTTTTGTGAACTCTTGTCAACCTTTGACCTCGACCGAATTAGCATTTTGGACAAAGGCCAAGAAATTGAGGTGAAGTGTGTGGAATGGGAGAATTTAAGTTACCTAATCCCTGAAAAATCATAAAAGTAAAAATGAAAATCCAAGCTCCAGACCAAAGAACACTCGATTTCCTTGTCTTTTTTAGATAAGTTTATTTTCTAGTTTTTTAGATTCAGAAAATTGGAAATTCTTAAAATTAGAATTTGCCTTTCTGTAGTGTGAACGTGGATCGTGTAAACTGTTTCCCTATGTTGTTCTTACCCTACTCTTTCTAAAGATGAAAAAGTACAAATCCGCATTTTATTCAGATGAGCGTTTTCTTCCACTTTTTGATGAATTTCCTCCATCTCGTTTGTCGTCCTTCTTCTCCACCTCGAATCCACCTTCTGGAATATCAGGACGGACTGGTGCGACTGAAGTTCTGGCTAAACGTGCCCTGAACTTTGTCGGCGTATTATCCTCAGCCTTGTATGGAGAGTAGCCGTATTCGGCCGCAGTTTCCGGGTTAGCTCCAGGAAGCTTGTACTTGTCCTTAATGTACTGGAGGAATTCATCGCGAAGCTTTGGCGTTTCCGGAGAAGGACGTGGAGGCAACCCCTTGTTTGGATTGTATGGTGAATAGTACGTTGGTGAATTGATAAAATCCCTTCCTTGTGTAAACAAATGGAGGAGACTGTGGTTGCTCCGGCTGAGTCATTGGGCTATCGAATCCCATTGTCAAACCCCTTCCTTGTGCTGCAGGCAGGCGTTGGGGTGTAGTAATTGCTGATGGTCCTGGAATTGCATCTGAGAATGGATTGCCACCAACGCCGTTGTTAACTGCAACAAGAGAACCGGCGCCCCCATTTTCTGGTGATGTCGGGACAAGTCTAGGGGCACTGGCAGCGTGCGGCAGACTTCAACACTGAAGAGTAAAGGCTAGCAAGTGCTACACCAGAACCACGAGGTTGTCCGAGGGAACGTTGTTTGGACGAAATGGGCGTCGGCGGGATCTCTGGACTTGAATTCAATTCCGCTTGGACGGCGCCTGTGGTGAAAGGTTTAGGATCCAGCAGCGTACGTCTGGCATAACATTTGAGAATCCAGTCACAAGTCACAACGGGGATACCCCACCGAATCCCTGCATGGTACTTTTCATTTTCAGTTGTGCTGCAGATGAGATGGGTTGTTGCCAATGTCCCTTTCCGTGACTTCTTTGAGAAAACTTCTTGAACTCTGGGAAAATAAAGATGGTATTAACACTATACGGTAAAATGCAAACTAGTGCCTGATAACGCTTACTTAGCTCCCATGAATGTAGCTAGTGCTGACATGTATGCTCGTTCAGAAGAGTTGTAGGCGCTGATGGCTAGGACTACCTTATCCAAGAGCTTCTCAATCCCCTTTTGCTCAAACTGGGGCAGATGATAGAAGCAAATTGGGATATTGATTGTGTTGCTCTCGTCACAGTCAATCTAGAATTATAATAAAACCAGCTTTAGTCTTATGATACAGAGATATTTATAATAGTATGTATGTAAGTAAGGGTAACTCACCAGCCAATACTCGGTGTAATGTCGGTACTCGAGAATATTCGGATCCCTGTGTATAGGAGATGCGATTATAAAGTCGATCTCCATATCCTCAGTTGTAAGTAATCCGCCAAGATGTTCAATAATCTCCACCACACGATCATATCCAGTTTCATCGTTATCAAACGACAACATGAATCTTTTACCAGCAAAAAGCCCTAGAACTTGGCTTTCCTGATTGCGAGTATCTTGATAATCATCTATGAATCCATCGTTTCCGGACAATGGTTCATCAGCCTGGTTCTCTTCTTGGCCAGAAGATCCAGTATGGCCTTTGACGCCGGAGCTGCTCCCTTCTGATGGGACGCCCTCAGCCGTATCCATGTCAACTGGCATCTCCAATTCTGCCACTCCCAGTGGTTCCAAATCACCATCTTCTAAATCGACCAATTCTATTTCCATTTCTACATCAACATCACCTTCAGCAACTACTGCTTCCAGATCAACGTCAGCTAGTTCAACGTCATCTTCAGGAGCTGCGTGTTCCACATCCACTTCATGTTGTTCCAAATTATTCTCTGGAGCGGCTAACAGAGTCCCATCTTCATGATTCTCCTTATCTGAGCTTTGAGTGCGGGAGAGTGCCGGGATGCCTTCACTGAGAATGACATTTGAATGCATCATACTGGAGTTGAATAAGACGGAATCAGTTATAGTAGGACAGGCAATGATGCTGCAGTTGGATATGTCTGGAACTAAAAAGTAAAATAAAGTTAAAAATTGATGTGGCTGAATTAAAAATTAGAAAAGGTTACATTTTGTTCGATGTGGATGTGCGGGGGTGCTGAGGAGTGTTGATGACAAAGGGTGGTCAGCCCCAGAAACAAGGTAATTCAACGGACTCAGGGCATAGCCCGCTTGTACTGAAGCTGTAACCCAGTCCGGTGAGACGCACTGAATTCCCCATGATTTGGCATGACGGAACTTATCGCCTTCGCCTTTGAGCAAAACTAGTAGGTTTGACGATTTTCTCAACAACTCGGCACTACAGACTCCACCTACAAAAAAGTGAGATCAATTCAAATAAAAAATTAAAACCAAATGAGAATCCATTCAATGAAAGTTTGTTTACTAACCATTTGATCGTATCAAGTTCTCAAGCATCTCTTTCTTAGCAAGTGTCAGTTGAGAAAATGCGACGTTAAAGTTGTAGAAAATAGGGCATTTGAACGAGTCAAATTCCAAGTCCGTCCCATGAACAAATCCCTCCAAACTTCTTTGCCAGATAGCCTCGACCCACTCTGGTTTCATCACTGGCAAGCGCTTTTTGTGACAAACCTGTGCCTTTTCCGTTGTAATTGACGAAGCCACCAAATGGGTCACTGCGTGGGTGTATCGCGAGTCATAGCTTCCTCCCATTCTTGTTACAAGAGTTACCATTTTCTTCTTCTACAATATCGGAAAAATGCAAACCAATTTATTTGTGTTTTTATCCACAATTTCAACTCTAAATCTCACCTCGTCAACACTTAATCCTGTTGAAGTCAAAACAATCCCCATCATACTCAGTGTGAAAACAGGATGGCCACTACTCTGAAAGAATTCCTTCACACCTCGCTGAAACATGTAATTGAGCACCTGTGGCCCAACGATCCTATAAATCAAATATCAAACTGATTATCATTTAAAATCCTAAATTCATCCCACCAGTCAAAGATTTACATAAAGTCCTTTTTCTGGAGCAAAATCTTCTCCAGGTATTCAAACCCCTTCTCTTCGAATTGGTCCAAGACGAAAATACTTGCTTTCTCATACGCTACGGACTTTAAGTCTTCTTCCTTCACCCAGTTAACAGCCAGATCCCGAGAAATGCATTCCTACAAATAACAAAATTCGATACAACTCATGAAGCTGTTTGGAATGGAACGGCAAACGACATCAGTAGTCACTCGTCAGACTACCCATTTACCTCTGATGCAGCCTTCATGTGTTCCGATACAGTTTCCTTTGTAGTTCCGTTCTGGAGGACAAAGTAAAAGTTGTTTTCAGCGACGGTGTCACAATCGCAAGCTTCTTCGTGGTGACATCTGGTTCGACGTGGTTGTGAATTGGAGTAGAGCACGGTGACGTTGCTTCCATTTCCGGTCTTTGACGGCGCTGCCTGGTCACCATTGGCGCCATTGGAAGAGCCTCCTACAGTCGAGGAGTTTGATCGAGTGCTTCTAGTACTTCTAGTAGCACTGTTGCTTCGGGACGGCGGAGGTGCAGGCGGGGGGTCAATTGAAGACGACGGCAACTTGCGATTTCGATGAGCCATCTGGCTCTTGATCGAGTTGACCTCGGTTACCCTTGACCTTCACTACCAGGTCAGTTAGGAGGCAAGAATAGTCACTTTTACTGGTATAAAAACGGGACGGGAAAAGAGCCCTTGGTGTCAAGGTCAAGCCAGAAATTGGAATGAAAATGAATGAAAAATCAAAAGCAAACTGCCACTAGTTTTTCCCACGATTTTTTCCCTCGTCTTTTTGGTCGAAAAAAAAAGTCTCGCGCAGCCCTGCATTGTTGTCAAGAATTCTTAAAGAAATCGACAGTAATTTTAATTGACGAATTTTTATTTAATTTTTAAGCAAATTAACTCTAAAATTAAGTATATGCTGAACTTATTTTTTCATTAGAACATAGTTCACAAAATAAAGTAAATTTTGAAGTGAATTTGGCAAAAAATGAGTATCGATTGATTCCATGATATTTTAGAAGTCATGTTTTTTTTGCTAATTTTTCCACTACTGTTCATTTTTCATTTGTTAATTAATGTGGCTAGAATTTGGCACAACTAACGTCTGAATTTTGGTCCTCGCAATTGTTCCCATTTGTCATTTTATAGCACCACAATGACTTAAATAGACTGCCATCCTTTTGCGCTGGAGAGTTGATTTAATCTGAAATCACTTTGCTCGTCTTCCCTTCCTTGGTGATCAGTTGAATAAGTGATCCATTCGGAGGCAAGTCAACTTTGTCCAGCCAAGCATTGACGATCCTGAAAAAAGTAACATTTGAATAACGATCTTTAACTTATTCCCCACTTAAATATCAACGTACTCTGCAACATGTTCCAATGGTGTCCAAGTATCATCATGCTTCATCCACTTCCTGTTCATTGGAGTGTCAAGGGTCACAGGAAGAATCCCGTAAGCCCGTCCACCTTCTGGCAACCCTCCTTTTGGAGCTCCGATTGATTTTACAAGTTGATGTACCGCTGCCTTTGCCACTCCGTAGCCTGTGAGCATAAGCATAAGAATGATTTGAATAATGTTATGAAGAAGTTAGTCATATAAAATACCAATCATTCCAGGGGTTGGCTGGAGCGCTGGTTGGGCTCCAGTCAAAACCAAAAGTCCTTCTTCCTTGAGAAAAACAGGAGCAAGACTTGAAGCTATGTAAGAAGTCCAGACACTTTGCTGAAGCATCAAATCACTATTCTTGATGAAATCAGCTGAGCTCAAGTTCCCACCTGAGAAATTAAAATTTAGTTATTAGCATTAATCTCAAAATTAATAGTAATTTGGAATTCTCGTTAACCTGCCCATCCTCCAGCGACACAGACAATCCCATCGAGTGCCGTCCCTGCTTCAATTCCACTACGAACCAAGTTGGCCTGTTGACAAAGAATTCTGATTTTCCAAGGCTCGGGCATAATTTTCGATTTATCGTTACCTGGTCTTGAAGTGTCAAATTAGGTTGAAGGAGCACGTTGTGATCCGCCTCTTCATTCTTTGCAAAATCAACACTGATGGTTTGGAATTGCTTTGCTTTAAAGTAATTCACAAGGACTGATCCCAAGGCTCCTTTGCCACCATAAATTAGGATCGTCTTTGGCCCCATTCTGATACAAATCTATGAATTAGGATTGGATTTTACACAAAGTGAACAGATCGATCGAAGGAGCTGGATGCTACGGTATGCTGCTGTCAATGGGACCAAAAAGCTGACAAGATAAGACATGCAGTGTGGAGAAATATTTTCCCATCGGCTTGTGTGAGGAACTCCCGCTGCTCAAAGCGCAAGGCAGGGGCTGGCTGGAAAGCGACACGACAGAGCTGACCGTGACCCGAGTTGACAAACTGGGAAGGGCGTAATGATAAGGAATTGAAGCAAACAATTCTCTCAAAATTGAACTTATCAAGGAAACTTACGATAAATAACTATCGCAAAGCTATGAATAGAAGCAAGCGTCTTCGACTAATGTTTTACTAATGCAATAGAGGAGCCGCTGCTGTTTACATCAACATCAATAAGCATTTTTTACGTATTTTTTTCTTAACCTTGACCCGGTTATTTGCATTCCTCCCCTTTTTGATTTCGGCACAAATTAGAGTACTGTCCAGACTCCCAGAATTCAGTGGTATCTGGTTTCAATGTATAAGCAGCCACCAAATAGCCCATGACATTAACAACCACCTGAAAGTTACATTACATCAGGATTTGCATAGAAAAGTTTCTTATTCACTTTACCGCAGGGATCAGACTTCGATTGACTGCGAAATATCCGGAAGCAGATATTTGAATTGGATTGTTCGGAGCAAAACTTGTCACCAAAGTGTGAACCTGAAGAACATCAAAGAAATGTTAAAAAGTAGTTAAAATACGATCTCCGATCATGCTTACAAAGTTCCTTTCACGTGTTGTCTCACAACCACCTAAATAGCAATTCCGTCGAAGGAGTTGAAAGCCTGCCATACCCTGAGAGAATCAAGAGCACAAGTTCAAAGCCTGAAGTTTACAAATGGTCACTGTCTAAACCAGTTTTGGTATAATATTTTCCTTGCTTGGTTGTATGCGTCGTTTGTTGTATCGGTGAGAACGTAGAGGTAAGCAAAGCTGAGAAGAATTGTCACAAGTCCAGAAGCGACTGCTTGCGTTGCACGATTGTAGTCTTGAAACGTGACATTCGACTTTAGACGTTCTTTGAAGGTCACCTTTGAAAAATCTTCGTCTCCGGCTTGGCCATAACGTTCGTCAAACACAATCTCGGGAGAATACACGCTCACCAGAGCATACACTTGGAAAATCAGTGACAGTGTCTGTTAAATAAATCATTTTTTTTAAAAGAAACAGTCATAAATTGAAGCTACGGACTCACTTGCAAGAAGTAGTAAATAATTAACTGCGTTCCAAACAAATCTTCAGTCATTTTGTACAATTGAACGATGTTGACGTGATCTGTAAAGCAGGAATGTTGTTTCTTTATACATATTTTAAATGAAACTCTCTTGTCATGCTTGTACCGTCAAGGAGTAAGGCTGGGTCGGAGCGACTTAGTTCTGTTTCTTTATCTTGTTCGCCTTTCTTCGCATCTCCGTTCGTCGTTGTTTCTCCGACCTTGGCTGAATCTAATGAAGTTTGAAGCATGTTAAAACTCACAGCGTATAAAACCCAAGATGCAGAAAGTTAGAAAATAACTCACGGCCAAGGAACCCAGATTTTAAGCGCATATTCCAAGACCTTGAAACGCTTACGAGGAGGCGACTGTAGAATGAGAAGTGGATAATACCCGCCCTCCCTCCAATGTACGACATTGCCTAAACACAAGAGACAAGACAAAAGCTGATGCTTAAGCATTTTATGTGTAAAAAATAAATCAAATCTTACAAGAATAATAGTTCCAGGGACCTTGTACATATAGTAGGAGAGGCTAGTTTTCTCGTTTCTCAAGATGGTTGTAGGAATTCCAAAGGCGTCATTATTCAAACGCGCAAAAGGTCTCAAGTAAACGTAGCTCATCCCGTCTAACATCCCGGTAATTTCATCGAGCTGGCTCACCTTGATGTAACCGCCAGCCGTATATATCACAAAGTGCACGAATGCCACAAACATCTCCAGCCAAAGTTTGTAGTATACAGAGTTCGGTATTTCCATTTCCATAGTCTAAAATTAAAGTGGATTCAGTTATTATTGGCGTGTGCAGGTAGATAATCTCTTGTCAAAAAGCTAACTTGGAAAGAGAAGAGCCAATAGTTCATGAAGTTGAGAAGAGAGCGATGTCGGAAGAAAAAGGTAATGTTATTTACCTATTGAAAAAAATAATAAATAATTAACTTACTCCATTTTCACAAGAAAATCACATTTTTTACCATTAGGAAGAGCAACCAGAGGTATACAATTAAGAGTCCTCCAAATGCTCGCCGAAGAGTTTCTTTCTCCCAGTCCTTGTTTCTCTCAGCCTCTGTCCCCAGACGAGTTAGATTCTCTTGCTTGACTGTCAAATTGTTGGTCTGCGTTGTGCCAAGGTAGTTGGGTAAAAAGAACATGGCGTATCCAACAGTAAGGACAGTAAAATTGAAGACGCTGAAGACAAAGAAAAACAAGTACATGAAGTGGTACCAATGAGTCCATTTCCCACTGAAAGCTCTCGGTCTTGTTGGCTGTTGAATACAAGAACGTGGTCAGTCAGTAGCACTGATTGATAACCATACAAACTGATAGTGTGAGGGACTTACCGTTTGTGACGAAACAGGGTACGCAACTTGGCCGAACGCCAAGAGAAAGTAGCGCATGGGACGAATGATTCCAAGAAACCCGTCGGCATACTGCTTGGTCTTATCGTAATCCTGTGGTCTTTGTTCCAACATATAAATTATTTTTCGGGCAGTTTTTCGCATCTCTCCTTGAATAACTTTCTCCATCTTGTCTCCTTTACTGCTCAAAAGGCTAACCTGGATATCTACTGGAGTCCAAGTGGATGACGATCAATTGATCTTCAATAATTCAGTTGATGTAGTGGATTCATTAGTTCAGAAACTAAAAAAAATCCCAAGAAAAACTCAGATGTCAGAAGAAATCAACAGCAGAAAAAAAACTGAAATGGATATGAAGTAAACAAAGCAAAATTTCAAACTCTCAAAACGGCGCGCGCGCGGCGACACATCAACTTGAATTTTGGAGGTGTCGAACAGTAATGCGCCGCATAGAAAACGCCTTTACTTTCGGTTTACCTCAATTAGCTCAATTAAATATGGTAATGAAAAACCGAATAAACAAAAAGTAAAATCTTAATGCGAAAATGCATTAAGCATACTTTTGGAAAATAATTTAAGGTTAGTAAAGGTCGTATGTAGTAAACTTGATGGGGGCAACACTTTGGTTTACTATAAGCGACATTTACTATACCCAGTATACGTAAACCCTTATTATCCTTGCCGGGACCTCAGGTTTGGTTTACTATAAGCGACCATTTACTACACCCGCCTTTACTACATACGACCTTTACGTATATATATTTCAGAGTAAGAATAAAATACTTGAAATCAAAAGTGATTTCTGTTAATATATATTTTATCGTATTTAATAATAATAATGTAAAAATAACACACTGAGCATATGGATATAAAGCGGTGACATTTTAATGAAACTCGGCAGTATTATAACATATGGGTTTATGTTATTATTTCCGAAAAATGAGCGGCTATAGATCAGGTCATGAGATAAAAAGATAAGTAGTTGGTTGGTAATTGGTTGGCTTATACCCGTTTGTTAACATCTACTGGGGCTGATTAAATTGTCACCGGTCTTCTTAATCTCAGGGTTTGGTGACAGAGTTGACATTTGTAATACTTTGGTGGCGGGCTTGATAGCGCACAGGACTCTAGGACGGTGACATGCAATTTTATGTGTGCCTAATCTTCGTTGTGCTGTCTGTAATCCGGCGGCGGGCAACCCGGCTTCATTTATCCGTTTTTGACAGCTGTCTGTCAGGGTCAGGGCAGCGCAGATCTAAGCAGCGGTCACCTTAATTTGACAAGTCAACTTTTCTAACCACACTCTACCTCACCAGTCAAAATGGTAGTCTTCAATACATCCACGTCCGTGATTCTGAAAGAACCAATGTTCCTAGCTGGATTTCAATTGGATCAAGATGTTCAGGTCGAGGTGAGCTCCTTAGTCCTTACCTAAAGTTAACCAAACTCTCATCGGATTTTTATAATGAGTTCATTTTAATGTAAAGGGGCCAGCTGAGGTTTTTATTCCTCACGACGTGGATGCGGTTGACTGCAGGTCTCAGCCGTATCAGCCATTGGCTCCTCCTGCTCCTGTGCCTGTGCCTGTGGTTGTTAATAAAGTCAATGAAGCTATTGCCGCAACTATTGAGCAAGTGAATATCGACGGGAAGGCACTCAAACACTTTCAAGATAAGAAGAAGCACGAAGTCCAGACGAATGAGTTGAACAAACGAGCTCAAGACGGTGCCTGCGGTGGGTTAGCTGTTGCTGATTTCCCAGTTTGGACTCAAGAGTTGGAAGAGGAAGTCCAGGACTGTGAGAATTATGCAGAGCAGCTGCAGGATCGTGCGCTAAAGGCAAGCATCAGTCTAAACAAGCACCCGAATTTGGTCGTGGGAGCAATGGGTGGTGATGACTTTGTATTGCCAATGGATATCCGACTGGATGTAATCGAAGGTAAAAGTCTTGGGAATATGGAGTTAGCTAATTAGCTAATGGTTCTCGTCAGTCATTGGTTTACTAATTATCTGTTTCCGATTTAACAGCCGACGCTGATCTTCGGAAAAAAGTAGAAGAATTAAACAACTTCTATCGTCCTTTTCCTGCCTTGTTGCAAACCCGTGTTATTGGAATGGCCCACTGTTTCCGTATTACTTTTGATGGCATCGATGAGGAGCATCAGAAACGTGTGGAAGTATCCCTCGGTGACCGAAGAGTTACACGTAAGCAAACTACGGTTTATATACTGGTCCTTTCCTATCTCCATTGGGTTCACATGCAGACTTTCTTCACAGAGGGATTTGGGTTCGATCTAGTGGATGCGGCAATGGACGCTATGGAGGCCCTTCTGAACAAGATTTCCAGTAAGAGCGATTGAGCAGAATGCGTGGAGCACGAATAATCTACACCGAAAACTAAGAAATCCTTTGGTTCCTTCGATTATTTCCAGCGTGAATGATAACTCAGTTAAAACTACAGATTGCCATCAAACTGTCTATAAATATGCGTTGTAGAGATTTTCAGGTTTCCCATTAAAAGTGAACTGTGTCCACTATTGACCTGTCGAATTTGTAAGTTCTTCGAAATTCAACTAAATACGTTCTTCATTCATTTAACTTTTTTTTTGTGAATTGACATCAATATCCAAGAACTCACACTTTATTCTAGGCTTAAATGGGTTTAATCTCTGATCCATTGCAGTGGAACCGGTTTTTTCATTCATACAGGGATAGACTTCAAGGAACTGCAACATTCAAGGTCGCTGCTCGCCCACAGAAGAGTCTTGATTGATTTAAGAAGTGACTTGGGTTAAACATTTCTTCATTCCACTCAGGATGTCAAAGACTACAACAGCCTTCGTTTTCTGTATCTACTTTCTTTGTTGTGCTTCTATTTTCATCCCCAGGAGCAGTGTCAGTGTCACACAGTACCAACGGACTCAATCACCCCACGTGGAAACACACAATGGACACACCAGCGACTGGAGGAAATACAACTATAGAGTTCCACTTTTTCACTACCATTATACCATCGAACATCCGCCAGTGAAACCGCTGAAGCAAACAACGCCTAAGCCTGGTATTGCTAGCCGCTTGGAAACACCAAAACCACCTTGTAAAGACGGTAATCCTCCAATAAAACTTTGACATTTATTCAAAACCAGCTCATAAAATCCTTTGTTTTATAGTTCCAGGAAACAGTATTGTGTTTCCAGAAGAGTTTGATTACAACACGAAAGATCACTCATTCGACGAGTCTTCCATTCTCTTCCCTGGAGAAGCATGGAAGCGTCCAGTCACTACCACCACCACCACTACTCCTACTACTACTACAACTACTGCTCCAACTACCACCACTACCATTCGTAATGATTCTGAAGACAACGAATTGGCCAATGAGTTTTTGGAATGGATCAAGGGCCTTGCTGCCGCAATGTCAACCGATACTCCTGAGGGCATAGTTACCGAAGCCAGCAGCACTACTGCCCCAACATCCACCGCCAGTGAGGAAAAACCGATACTCTTAAATCCTGGATACCGGGAAATTCCAGGAGATTCAGTGAAGTCTTTCGCTTTCCAAAGTTTCTACAATCGGGACCATCGATCGGGAAATACTGCAAACATGGTGTTTTTCCCAGTACCGCGTAAATAGTAGCCCATCCTGTGTGTTATCTTGGACTTTCAATTTTTTTTTGTTGGGGTCATCCACGGTAGACTGGTTCGGGTCAGCAGCCGTCTTTTAGAATAATTTATTCCCCATGCGTGTCACCATTTACCAAGAATTTGAAGGAAAATTATAGACAATTATCATCCTTATGACTTCTGGGAAACTGTGAGATTCGATGACATGAGAGTAATTAAACAACCTGATCAATTCAGGATTTTAATCGATTGAGATTTTAATCGGGATTTTATTGACATTTGATGGAGTGCAATGAGACAGAAATGGCTCGATTTTTTAGGCTGCATTCCATTCTCAAAAAAAAATTCCAGAGGAGAAATCGACAGAAAATAGTTTCCTCAGTTTCAGTTAATTTTTGGTCGTTTTTAGGTTTGCTTTTTTAGATTCTCACAAGTTGTGTGACCTGTGACCTGACCTTGGTCTCTTGGTGTATCCCTGGAGGCATTACATGTAAACACGGTAACTTGATCTTATAAAGTTTAGCTGCACTTGCTGCAGTAACTTTTTCGGATTATTGATTACTAAACCGGTTTTTCTATGGTTTGTAACCGATTAGCTAGGGAGCATTTTATACATCGACAACGCAAAGTACGATTAGCCTGATGGAAGAAGTAACCCCGATTGATTTCCTCAACCAAGTACCCAAGAACTCGAAGCATCCTCTGGGTTACATCCGCGACATGCAGAATGTCGTCATTCAAAATGTAATGTCCAAATTACTCCTGTTATAGAGTCTGCCTCTGCTTCTATAATGTCATAATCAATTACATATTGTATTTTAGATGCATGAACGTGAAGCGCTAAAGCAATTGTTACTGGGACGAGAGGCTGAAAGGAAGAACAAACATACGAATGATCCCAACCCTAGCCCTAGCCCTAGGAGGGAGGTGTTACAACCAAAGGCGTTGGCAATGCTTGATGCGACAATTCGAACTTTGGATGTAACCATTTGGATAGCTTTGCTTATGTAATTAAGATGTTCATTTTGACATTTTGGTTTGTGTAGAAAGCGCGTGGTGAGCCCAGCGAGTGCCTCTTTTTCCTACGTGGACTAATCACCCAAGTTGTCGATCTGCTAGATTACCTCAAGGCGTAAGTTTATCTTTTTCGAACGCTTGTTTTCAGTTATTTAGCTGCTTATTCATGGCTGATCTGTAATCACGTTTTTAGGGATAATCTCTGTCTCAATGCCAAAGGTCCTGACGTCAACGTGGGAAGTATTCTTGTCTGTTTTGACAAGGCGGGTATTTTCATTAACTTAAATTTTACAATCCTCAAAGACGAGTGGGACCCTTGCTGTGACTTAGCCGAAAGTGGAATCCCACATTTCTTGGACCAAGTGTGTCTCTTCATAAATGGAGACCCCTCTCTCCCGGTTTGTGCTTTAATCCTTTAAAATCACATACGGTAGGACAAATGGGTGTGGAATTGTGTGGTTTTCTTTCAGGCTGATGTTCAGAGCGAGAGAGTCGACATTGTTTGGAACATGTTCAAAGCGTTTCATTACCAAGGCTTGCGGGAAATTGTTATTCGCCACTTGATCTCGGGCTGCAGAACTTACCTGAACCGTATCTCCATTGCTAGTAGGAACAGCGGGAAGGATGGTGTCGTCGAATTTAGTGTCTTGAATTCGCTTTTCTCCGTCCTCAAGCTTCTCTCTAAGCAGCTGGATAATACATACAGAATTGATGTAAGTTTCCTGTATTTTGTTAGTTTTTGTTTGATTTCACCCTTGTTATTTATTTTCAGGAGACTGACTGGACAAGTTTGGTGTCGCTTGAACGCGTTGTCCGCCGAGGTCTTCCGGGGCTTGAACTCATTGCTGCCTTATTCGGAAAGGTCGCCAGGCAGGCTTCGAAACTCTTTCGGGACTCTACTCAACAAGCAAATGCAACCAGTTCCGAGGACTGGTAAACCGAATTTGCTTGAAATGCTTCAAAAATCCTACAAACCACCGTCACCCGATGCCTTTAGCAAAGCCGGATGATACTGTTGCTGAGACGAACCCAGGTGTCGGTATTACCTAAAAATAGGAAGATTGGTTGTGTTACACACTTTTAATTTTACTTGAATTTGTCATTTCCCATGACACCCTTCAGGATTCCAGGGGAATAAATGAATAATTGTTAGTTTTTACCTAATTATTGCTCGTGATCATCTTGATTGGGTTGGTTTTCATTTGAACAAAAATGGAAGTTTCTCCCAGAGCCGATTGTACCGGAGATTACCAGCGACTTCCTACAGCAGCACGTAAGTTTTATTCAGTTTAATCATAAGTTGATCATAATTTGTAATTCCTTAAATTACTTTACTTTATTCAGGAGCGCACGAGCAGGGATGGGTTGAAAACGAATTCGTTCGGGTGACTCCATCGGTCCTCAAGTTTCCTCATGATGAGCCGTCTCTCCATCTGGCCAAACTTGTTTTGTGGAATAAGACCAAGCGTCGTGTTCATTTCCGGATCTTACCGCCACAGTCTAAACATTTTCAAGTCTTTTATGAGAAGGTAGAAGAAACAAATTTTTCTTGGCCGAATTCTTACTTTTATTTTTACAGACTTCGATTTACGGAGGAGGAGAAGAAACGATTGTCGTGAAGGTCAAGCCGTTCGAGAAACGGATGATTTCCTCACATCTCCAAATCCAAGCCGGAAACGGACCTGAATTGACAGTTCCCTTGGAGCTTCTTCCTGACGCTTCTTGGTTCTCACTTCCGAAGCATATCGTCATGCCCGTTCTCCCTGTGGGCAGAAGGTTACACATCCATTTATAAGTCATTTTCAGGTGTTTGTAATTCACTTTTCACTGACTTTTAACAGCTACGAGGTCGTACTGACTCTGCCCAAGCCGCAGGCAAACGAAGAGGCTTTGTACTTTTTTGTCTCACTTCGTTCTTCCGAAGCAATCACGGTTACCCCTGTCGAAGGTATTATTGTAACATTAATAAGAAAATAATTCGGATTTTAATTATTAATTAATTATATTTTTAGGTTATATCATGCACGGGGAAGGGACAGGGACTGACTTGCTCACCATAATTTATCACCCGCGGGAGTACACTACTCCCTGTGGGCAGAAGGTTACACATTCATAAGTCATTTTCAGGTGTTTGTAATTCACTTTTCACTGACTTTTAACAGCTACGAGGTCGTACTGACTCTGCCCAAGCCGCAGGCAAACGAAGAGGCTTTGTACTTCTTTGTCTCACTTCGTTCTTCCGAAGCAATCACGGTTACCCCTGTCGAAGGTATTATGGTAACATTATTAAGAAAATAATTCAGATTTTAATTATTAATTAATTACCTTTTTAGGTTATATCATGCACGGGGAAGGGACAGGGACTGACTTGCTCACCATAATTTATCACCCGCGGGAGTACACTACTGTCACACATACAGTTCTAATCCATTTTCCTGCGATCCACGAGAAGCCTTATGTCACAACCCTCTACCTACGCTCACGACCGTAAGGCCTTATACGTTTCAATTTTAGATGGCACGGATGATAGTCTATTTTATAATCATTTAGGACAACTTATGAGAAAGAACGGATTTGTACGTTTCCACCAATCCCGAAGCTACCTTCAAAACCGACGAAGCTGAAGCATTTAGACAATGTTTTTAAGGCTGAGGAAGAAGAGGCAATTGAAACCACTCAAGATTTATCGACACCTGGAGCTGTGGCAAAGTTCTTGTTACGACCACTAGCCAAAACACATGGAGAATTGACTGGTAATTAAATAGTGTTTTATTATGCTTTGATATCCTAACTGATAGTTTTAAAATTCAGGGGTGACTGGGGAGTCTGCGTTTGAAGAGCATCGTCGTTACAAAATGGAAGAGAAGGATTTCCTTGATAAATTGGGTCAACTTCTCACTGCGCAGCAGAACCTTCGTCTCCAACCTTCTCGCGCATTCTTGGGAGTGGAGCCAGTGAAGGAAGGGAGTGAGGCCATGCTCGAAATCATAGCAGAGCGAGACAGACAAATGTTTCTTTATAATGTGAGCATTTCAACGCTGTGCGATTGATAATCTCTAATTGACGTGGATTTTGATTTCCAGAAGGAACTTGGTGTTGTCAATGGGAATGTCGATGATTTGACCAGAGGGAAGGTCAAACTGATGAGACGTCGAGGGTTACGTGATGTCAAGCAGGAGCTGTATCCCGGCTACAAGGAAAATCGGCTCAGAGTCCACGGACGCTCTCAAACGTCACATTCTCCGGCGCTTTGTTCAAGCAGCTCTTACCATAATTACACGTCGAAGAGCTGCTAAACGAATCGTCAAACTCAAAGTTCTCAAGGAACGAGTGCTCAAGGAACGAAGAAAAATGAAAATGGCAGAAGAAAACTAAAATGGTTGCCTTCACAGCGTCAACTCTCATTAAAAATAAAAATAACATAAGTTGGCAATAAGAAACAAAGTTTGTAGGTAACGACGCGTCATTCTTACTTTTGCAGTCAGACGAAGAGGACCACTTCTTTTCCAAATTATTTTTTCTAAATTTCAATTTTACTTTTTCAAAATTTAAAGTAACCCAAAATTAACAAATATGATCCCAACAAGCACTGTGTACAAAGTGGTGACTCCTGTGACTACTCTCCCATCTCCGATGGACACCACTCAGGTAGAATTCTTAGAATTCCATTTGTGGGTTCCATTTTAAAATGCGTCATTTTAATTACAGCAGCCGCAGTTCGTTGTCGCAACACAGCAGCATCAGCCCGTTTTTGGCTTCGTGAATGGGAACCTGGTCCCAATGACTCCGGTATAATAATCAAGAAAATCATCAAAATCATCAAGTTTTGATTCCTTATTTGACAGGTCCAGCAGCAGAATCCACAACCCGTGTATGTGACGCCTGTGCAACAGCCAAGTCAAGTGTCACCGCCTGCTCAAAATGTCACGTACCTGGTTCAACAGCAGCCAAACCAATTGGTTCAGCCGCCTGCTCAAACTGTATTCCAAGTCCAGCAGCAGCCTTCTGGACCAGTCCAATATGTCCAGCAGCAACCGCTAAGCTTTGTACAACAGGCTCAGAATGTTCAGCAACCAGCGGTCCAACAGGATGGATCCCCGAATGTGATCATCGTCCAACAAACGCCAATTCAAACTGCCACAACGTTGATCCAACCGTCGCCGCAACCTCAGATTGTCCATGTAGTCCCACCGGCACAAGGGACTACAGCTTTCGGTTTTCCACAGCCGATCCAATACCTCCAGCAACCACTGCCACAAAACGTTTTTGCACCAACTGGAGGAGCGTTCGGAATCCAACCGTTTCCGTATCCTGGGCAGCCATTTTCGTATGGTATTCCTACCTACCCACTGTTCAATGTGCCGGGATACCCAGAATTGCCAGCTCGGGGTGAAGCTTCGCCCTTGGCTATTGGCCATTTGAACAGCATCGGTCTCAACTACAGGCCACTTCCGTCCATTACCCATCCTGTTAACATCTTCCCTTCAAGAG
>VNWY01001274.1:0-17930 GCA_009869845.1 Pseudachorutes palmiensis | reverse complement strand
AACAAGTGAAACAGTTTCGTCAGTTTCAACTGGCGCCGAATCGACTTCATCCTCAGGAAGCCTGTCTTCCTTTTTCGAATCTTTCTTTACGCTAACTTTTTTCTTTAAATCTGAAACAGAAAGTTCATCTTTCTCCATTGAGTTGGTGACTAGCTGTGGGTCGATTCCAATCGTTGTCAGCCAGCGACCAACCAATTCAGCAATGCATCCTTAAATGTTACAGAAAATAGTTAAAATTAAAACGGAAACTGAAAAGATTCGGATTCAGAGCGTCGAACCTTTTCCCTTATCGAGTAATTTGATCACAGTTAGAGCATCAACGTATCCCTTGAGTAAGGGTAATGCAGGATCCTCCAGTTGAGGCTTCTGACTCAGTACAGAACAAAGAAGCGATAAATCTTCAATTTGCTTTAGTAGGATGTTCCACTTGAGTAAATCCAACGAAATATTCTCAAAATTAAACTCATTGTGGAGTTCAGCAGGCGCAGAAGTGGATGGAACTTCATCCATGGATTCTTCTGGAGCTTCTTCTTTCGTTCCACTTTTCCCCTTCACACTCTGGAAAAATTGTTTACAAAGGAAGCCATATTGGTTTTGTTTTTGAAAAATTTACCTCGTCTTCCCTTTTAATTTGCAAATCGATTGCAACGGCTCTGCACACAATTGCAAAGCTATAGATTGGAAATATTTGTGGACTTGTGATGATTTCTTTCCTAATTTCTTCCCACCAAATGCTAACTTGGTTGAAGTCACTTATCACAGAATCAAATCCTGCAAGAAAAAAAAACAATTTTTTAGAGCTCCCAAACTCCCAAACCATCAGCTAAAATTCTTTGCCTACCTTCTAAATCACAAAGTGCTTTGACGACGTAGTACAGTTTCTCCATTAAACTGATGAATGAACTGCTCAGAAGGGAATTTTGACACCAATATCGAAAAACCAAGAGCAAAATCTCGCGTGCGTTTAACCCAGCGTGGCTCAACTTCTGCTTCCAGTCATCCAAATTGACAGTCCCGTTGAGACAGCCGCAGAATAATTTCTCACCTGCAAATAAAAATTTTAATTTACTTAAAAACAAAGGGTTTGTCGTCCTTTGTTTTACCAAAGTTCTCAATCCCTTCAGCTTTAAAGTTGACTGACACCAAGGAAGTTGAATGTGCTTTGATTTTACTTGGATCGAATTCAATACTGAAGCAACCCAAAAATTCATTGATGCTCCACTGCTCTGAGTCTGATTGGAACTTTACACTTTTGGCTTTTGGAATTTTTCCTTGACTCTCTTCGTCTGCCATTTTTTGCAAGAAACTCATTTCCTTTTCAGAAGCATGAAGGCAGTAGAGCAAACTCTAAAATTAAAATCATGTAATTAAAATCATGTAATTAAAATCATGTAAACATGGGCCTGCAACCAAAGCCTTACCTTTTCATCTTCAGTGTTTCCTTTGTCATGTGAATATGGTGGAGGTGAGACTAAAGAAAGCACTGCATATTGGTACAATTCCAGTAAAGCTGATATTCTAAACGCCACTGTCAAATCTTTCTCTTCTAAACCCAAAAGAAAAGAAAAGATGAAAAACATAAAGTCAATTGATGCAGTCAAATTACCCGAATCACAGAATGTTTGAGAGTACGACTCCAGTATGTTTGCAAGTATGTTTTGTTGCGAGCATTTCTGTGTTAAAATTTTGAAGGCTTGATTGATCATCGACTGCGTCCGTACTTCAGTCAGTATTTCCAAAATGCTGGCTTCAGAATATTGTCCATCACGTAGCAACTTCTGTAGTGTTTTCAATAGGTGGACATCCTTTGTCTTGCTGCTCGCCTTATCACTACAAAAGAAAGTCATTTCAATAATATAATAAGAAAGAACAATTTTGTTTTCTGAATTACCACAATCCAAGGTGAAATGGAATATTTAGAGTGAATAATTTTCCATCGCAGTCAACAAACAGACATTCCATGGTAGATTTGTTTCCTCCTCGCACTTGGACATTGTTCAGTCCCATCATCCCGAAAGTCGTGGAGAGGAGTCTACCTTGTTTTGCGACGTTGAATGTAGCCACCTTCGGCCCTTGTTGCATTGCATAGACTTCCAATCTTTCTCGTCGTGGGGCATAAATGACTAGGAAAAGTGAGGTTCGGGGTTCCTTGCCTTTTGACCTTGAACTCAGTTGTTCCTCGGCTTGAAGCCAGGAGCATTGTGCATCCCTGTAGCCCTTCCACATTCTGACTGGGATTCCACTTGCGTTGTCAATCAGGACCACACGGCCAAGGTCATCAGTCACAACAGACAGAGTCCGATTGGGGGAAGTTATAATGGATTTACCAGTGCGACGAACGTCGCGCAGAGCAGATCTAAAATCAGATGAAATTATACAGATATTGACTAGAGCAGGGGATTTTTTGGCTTTTACCTGAAGCACATTGGCGTCGGTGGTTCAAATGTGCGTGTTTCTTTTGTGGGCGTTTTGGCACTTGCACTTCCGCCAAATCCCAGCCATCCAGTGGCAGCATTGAGGATACTTGACTTCACTTTGGAGGCCACGGCATAAGCCATTTCTGCCAGTACAGGTGGGGCTTGATTTTCCTGCGCATGGTGAAAAGCGAGGAATGGCTTCTGTCCCACGGTCGTAAATACACAAGCAGTTGGTGGACTCTGATTGGCTTTGGCATTGAACCCACCGAGCAACGAAGCTGTGTAGAGATGATCAAATGCTGAAGGAGTGCAGAGACCAACTACTTCACAGTCTGAAATTGTTTGGTCGTTTTCAAATCCCCATTTCTTGTAGACGAGGGGCGGTGGTTCAATTGTGGTCTCGGTGGCGTTAGCCTTTACTGGAAAATTGAAACAGAATTAAAGAAATTCATTGAAAGATGATTCCCAATAACTCACATCTAGCCAAGTGGCTTCTGCATGCTCGTAGAGCCTGGAAGAGACCAAATCCGTCCATTGTGACCACAACAGTCCGATAAACGACGACCAATTCCTCCAGTTGATCATGTTGAAGTGTGATTCTTGACGGTACAAATGATCGGATTTTGAATGACAAGACTCGCTCATTGTGGAACTGTTGAGAGACGAGTAAACTCCCAGTTTCAGTGTACACTCGCACGTAGCCCCGATTGAATCCTACGACGATACATGTCCAATCCGGAGCTCCAGGAGACGTTCGTTTTTGTGATACCAACGGAATGCATGTCAGACTTGTGATCACCTCCCTGATGAAAGAAGAGTTCTAAAACCCACATTTCTATATACAAATATTTTTGTCAATCTAACTCACCCTTCCTCTTCGCTGAGTATTCCTTCGAAGCATTTGGAAAACACCATCTTGTTTGTCTCAACGTTGTATTCACCTTAGATCAAGACACAACATTGAAAGGAACTTATTTACAGTGCTTTGACTTTTCCACACAAACCTGTAAGGAATATGGCCTTTGAGCCATGAGCAATGGCCATGATGTCCATTGTTGGTGAATTGGATACAATGCATTCGTCGAACCAGGATGGATTCCTTTTCCCTGGAGCAGTGGGTACTTCACTGGATACTGGAATAGGTTGTGCCGTTTCCTTCTTCTTGGATGACATGGCGATTGACCCGGAATTTTCAGATGGCCATCCCCAGTTCGTGTTGCTCCAGTCATCTGATAATAAAAGCGAATGTTAGGGATTACTCAGAAAAGAAGAATAGAACGTAAACTTACCTTCATCCTCCTCCTTTACAATTAATTTCCCTAGGAGAAACGTCCTTACGGAATCCCAGTCATCTACTTGCCCATGGAGCTCTAGCTTCCCCCCACTCATAACGATTAACACAGATTCAACTAACAATTAATTGGTAAGCTCAAACAAGATGATAACAGATCCACATCCTTCCATCAGCTGTTATTTTTCAGCCAGGGGTTGCGCTAAACCTCTGATCCATCGGTCAGAACTTTTGGAGTGGACCTTCGCGAAACGTTTAGATCGGCGCAAGATCACGCGCCGATCTAAACAATATTTAGAATCACCGACTGAAAATAAATCCTTTTGTAATTTATTCGTAGAATTTATCATTGCAATTTACCTTGAATTGATGAGAATTCAATTCCTGTGTCCGATGCAATTCCTTCAATGCAGCCAATGGTCAATACAATTAGAAGAAGTTGGAAGATCATTTCAAACAAAGTTACAATTGTGGTAAGCAGCAGCAATTCTTCTCCGCACGGTCATATAAAGTATTTATACGAAAATAAAATGGCAAAATTATTGGCAATAGAAACGAAACATAAAAAACAGGTGTCCAAAATGGGTCATAATCTCTAGGTCACTCAGTCGGCCAATTTTTGGGACTTTAATTGATTCCACTCTGTTACAAGTTTGAAGAATTTGAGTGAAAAAGTTTTAAATTTTTCAACTTGAACTATTCGAAGTAGCGGAATAGAGTAGATTAAAGTAGAAAAAAATTAAAAATCTTGAATTTTTATTTCGGACTTTGACTTCCGCTTTTAGCTGTTCACCAGTTCAGTCACACTTTCTTCAAAACATAATTATGCTCGTTTCTGTCATTTTTCGTAGGGACATATCCCAAATACCTTGCCATTTGACCCGGAAAGAGGTCTCTAAGATACCAATTCCATTTAGTCACTCATTTAATTAGAGTCTTTAGTTTCATGAAAATTAAAAAATAATAGAAATTAACTAAATTAAGAAGCGAACGTGTTATTTTATGAGAAGAGATTGAGCGTCTGCGACTGTATTTATATGGTTACTGATAAAGCGCAGAAAAGCGGAAACCAGGATGTTCTCAAAATCAAAGCTGCCGACAGTTCTCTTGATTTCCGCAGTCACCGTCAAACTTTTTCTCTAAGATACCAATTCCATTCAGTCACTCATTTAATTAGAGTCTTTAGTTTCATGAAAATTAAAAAATAATAGAAATTAACTAAATTAAGAAGCGAATGTGTTATTTTATGAGAAGAGATTGAGCGTCTGCGACTGTATTTATATGGTTACTGAACCTGTTACTTACCCTGTTACCTGTTACCCTTAGTTACTGAAAGCGGAAACCAGGATGTTCTCAAAATAAAAGCTGCCGACAGTTCTCTTGATTGAATTAATTTTCGGAAACTTACACAAAACAACAAGGTTTAGATTCCGGCATTTATCTAGGCATTAGCTGTGGATGCCATTTGCAACAAAAACGGGTCGACGAAAATATATTAACCGGAGTGAGAAGGGTGTGCCGGCGATTCAAGAATTTATAAACGGCTCACAAAAGTGACTGACGCTCTTGGACGAATTGGCTGACCCGATTTTTGTCCCTGTAGTACAAAAATGGTATAAGTTTAGTCTGCCATTCTATCGGTTGCTGTTCTCTAAATAAAAGCGTACCCGTCGGATCTTTTGTGTAGGCGAACATGAGTTACAAAACAAGCCCAACTGGAACATAAAAACAAATCTGTAGCTGGCAGATCCCAAAGCTAGGAGTTGCAATAAGATTAATTTAGTTCGACTTACGCTACTACTAGAGCTGTCCAGCTGAGGAATATTAGGTATCCAAACCCTTCTTCGGATGGTAGAATCACAACCAACAGAAACTTGATCAAATCCATGATCATATTCAGAGAGTTCTGGACTCCACTAATCACTCCTCGTTGAGACTCGGCTACGTTTTCTTGGATTATTTGAGTCACCGATAAATCCGCAACCCAAAGACCTGTCAAGCCATAACCTCAGAAAATCGATTAATTCATACAGTTATGACATTCATTACCAAGTCGTGCAAGTATGATTCCAGTGACAAAATAAAATATGTTTTGATTTTCAGTCCACAATGATCCTAAGCTTTTTCCCTCCTGGTGCGGTTGATCAGATGGGATGGGTGTCGCAAACGGATGTAAGATTGCTGACGGGTCAAAGGGCGATCCAGGGCCAAACACGGAACCAACGCATAGCAATAGAAGAATAACGTTGGAACCAAATCCTATGTTCCCTGTGATGTTCGTCCCGAGCTTTGATTTCAGAAATGGAAATGCTAAGCATCCGAATACTCCAAACGTCGCTCCGACACCTGTCAGGATTCCAATGACACTCTCACTTCCGCCTTGGCCGTAAATGTACCCTATAAAACCATAAGAACTACTCAGAAAACAAGAATTTCAGTTATTTAACCATATAAATTACCGAATGTTATGCTATCAAAACCTAAAACGGTCATATACAACAGGGACAGAGCTATTCCTGCGTATCGAATATGATGCTTAAAGTATAGGTTCCAAGCACCTAACGTTTCCTGCCAACTATTACGCGCTGCCTCATCTTTGATTATTTTCTCCGCAAGTTGTGGAATTTCTGTATAAATGATATTCAGTAGGCAATGTTCCACTGCAAGGGACAACAAAGTCCAGGACCCGATGAAAATACTTCCAGCTACAGGAGAACCAAAAGTTATAATTTGGCCAACAATAGAGGGCGCTAGGATGAAAGTTGTAAGATCAATTGACGTCAAAGTTGAATTTAACCCTGTGAAAGGTAAAGCAGCGTTAAAACTCCATTGGTTAAGAAGTAATTCAACTCACGAGCCAATTGTTCTTGATTTCCATTGCTAAATACCACGATCCAATCCCGTTCCATGACAATGTCAGACGCCACTGAACCCAGGTTGTTAATCACAGCACAGCCAATGACGGCAGCAAACAATAAGATTTGGACATAGCCAGACCAAAGTGATGCAACTTCTTCTTTATAAATTAAATTGGCGGAGAGTATACTTGAGCCTAATATGACAAACACATTGTCGATCCAGAGAGCGGTTAAGGCAACTGTGAAGGAGGTTTAGAACGACACAATTTTATTACAACCCCAACAAAAGCTTAACATCTAAAAATAATTCAATTCTTACCTCTAAGTCGAGGATTTCGATCAATCCATCTGCCAAGGGAGCTGCCGAATATAATCACAGCAAGGCAATTTGACGCTCCATATATTGCAGTCACCTGTAGAAAAAAAGCTAAGTTTCCAATTGGATCATTTAAAACTGTAAATATTTGAGATTACCATAAGTGAATCTGGGTATAGAATCACCAGATAAAGCCCTACGGCAAATCCCCACATCCTATCGCCACTTGCGCGCATGATCTGACTAATGTAGATTGTCCAGATTATATGTCTAGGCTTCATCTTAATTAGCACCTGGTTTAAAATCGGAACCTTTGATCTTGAAAATAGTGACTAGAAATGTGATGTAAAAAAGTTCCGCTCAATTTCCAAGTGCTATCAGTTGCCTACTAACCTGTGCCAATTAACTCATGATCATCAACTTAGACATCAAACCGGTTTCTTGAAGGTCGAAGTTCGAATTTAAGTTAAATCAGGATACTGGATAAAGTGGGTGGAATGAAAAAGTCTTCATGTTGATTCACTTATGAACCACCCTTGACTGCGAAACAGTCCCAAACTGCTGCAATTTTTATTCGAATAAACAAAGGAGCGAATGAGGTTGTGATAAAAATTACAGGAATTAATATTTTCCTGTAAAATATTTCAAACCCAGTTCCATTGTTTAAAAATAAGGAATTCCAAGGAATATTTTGTTCAAGGAGAGTCCCATTAAGAATCATAATGAAAGTTTAGAATAATTTGGTTCATTATTCCTTATCCTCCACTTCAAATAAATCCACAGCAATTCTAGACACTCCATCAATCAAGTTCCAAAGGATTTAATTTATGAAATCCTGTTAACAATGGCTGACATTTAGCCCACATGCCAAACTCATTCAGATGAAGAGCCCAAAATTACCATTAAAGGCATCTCAGATTCATTGCATTTAGATTTTATTTAGGTTGCCGAATGGGAAGAAAAGGCGTAATGAAAAGTACATTCAGTGTAGCTTGCAGACTAAAAAAGTAAGGTGAAAAGGAATTCATGTTGACTAATTAAAAGAGTAAATTGAATTCCAAATGTCAATTGTATGGAGGACTATTGGTTTACATTTTTGTAAACATTTCGAATTCTTTTTTTCAGATTCAGAATTTATCGGAATTTAGTTATAGAAACGAGCACATTTTAAAATTCGCAAAGTCAGAATCGGTTTTTTCTAAAAACTAGTGCCCCATGCAGTTTCTACATAAAATGACTGGCTCATTTGGTAACGCTCTGGACAAAAGGAAGCCACAAAATAAAATGTTTACAAGGTTTGACAATAAATATGAATAAATTAACCTTAAATGGTCATTTGATGTGTCTGCTCATTAATAAATCCATTTCCTTTACTCACACCGTTTTCTTTAGTTTTCCAACCACAGGAGTTCAAGAGGTTTCTAGAAATGTGTGTTTGAACACTACCTCAGTTTAGAAATTGAACGAAATAAAATACAACTAAGGATTGCAATTGCCGACATTGTGGTACAATTAACTCCATCCCCAACTATATAAGCAGAGGGAAGCAGAATATTGACAAAAGAAACGCAAGTCATCATTTCCACTGGTATTTAAAAGAATGACAAAAACCAAGAGAATGACTGACAATGACAACCCGAATATTTTGAAATGAAGGTCAGCTCTATGAAATTGACAAAAAGTAATCACCACCAATAAGTTCCATCACAAAGACAAATTCAATTCCACACGTCAGTTCCTCACCTGGAACAGTTCCATCGAAATGCAGTTGTTTCCAGTTGCCATTCTTCTTCTTCTTGTCCAAAATAGCAGCGGAGCTTCAATTCTTTTCTTCCATTTGCTCTCTTCCTATTCCCATCGAATCGCAATCTGGCCATTGGTCGAAGCTCTGGTGGCACGAGGTCACAATGTGACCTTTCTCCAACCTTACCATCCGAAGAACCCAAATCCAAAAGTGAAAGAGTTTTACCCAGAAGGAATGCCGGATGTGTTTGAATACAAAAACAAAGACGGGACGGTGGAAAAGAAATTGTTACTCAACGATAGGCTCCGGGACGGCCCAGGTACAACAACGCGGAGGCAATTCGGTCTTCCGCTGATGGGTTTGTATAGCTGTAAGGAATTCCTGGCTCTTCCAGCAGTGCATGAGTTTATTATAAACAACCGTTTTGACCTAGTAGTGGTTGACGCGTTGTTCAACGAATGTGCTTATGGACTTGCACACATTTGGGGGGCAAAGACCATGCTGTACTTCAGCGCATCTCCATCTGGTGTCTGGGGAATTGAAACACTGGGGTTTCTAGGCACAGCTGAACCATGGATATCTGATCAAATTGTTTCTTACCAAATGCCACTGTCTTTTGTCCATCGAGTTGTCACTGTCATGTCAGCTGCAGTGACTCACTTGCTCAGGTCATGGGTTGTCTACCCTGGGATTGAAGACCTCTTCAGAAAGGAGTTGAACACTCAAATGCCATCTATACAGGAGATGATTTCGAATACAAAGTTGGTGCTTTACAACAGCCATTTTAGCGAAGAGTATGCAAGGTCACTCCCACCTTCGTTCGTTCCAGGTAATTTCCAATTACGCACTCCTTTACAATTTACATAAAGAGAATAAGTTTTCAGTTCCTGGCTTACACGTCTGGGGTGCAAAACATCGTCCCTTGCCCAAGGTATGCCAGAATGCTTTCTTTTCCAAAGAATTAGCATTATTTGAAATTCATATGCAGGAAATTGCCGATTTTGTCGCTGGATCTGAAGGTTTCATTTACGTAAGTTTTGGATCAGAAGTAGATATCGGCGCTGCTCCAAAGGAATTCCAGGATATCTTCACTCGAGTATTTGCTCAAACTAAGGTCCAGTTTCTCTGGAAGCGAGTGGGAAGTGTACCAGAGGATCTACCGACTAATGTCTTTATGAAAGACTGGATGCCACAAAGCGACATTCTAGGTACAAGGCAATAGCTTAATTGACTAAAACTTAAATGATTATTCTTTGTCGTAGCTTCTCCAAAATGTGTTGGATTCATTACCCACGGAGGTCTCCTTGGAATTCAAGAAGCAATCGTGAGCGGTGTGCCTATGATCATAATACCCGTCTTTACAGAACAGGAATACAATGCATTCAGGCTTGTAAGAACCGGTAGAGGGCTCAAGTTGGAAGCCAGCACACTCACAGAGGGAGAACTGCAAGGAGCTGTAAACGAACTCGTCACGAATGACACGTTAGTTGAACCCAAATTTAGAATTTAGTTGCAATTTGTTTGAATTGCAGCTACAAGAAGAATGTTTTGAAGTTGAGGAAGCAATTCCTTGACCGTCAGAGCAGTCCCATTGAGACTGGTCTCTTCTGGACAGAGTATGTACTGCGGAACGAGGATACTTCTTCCCTCTGGCCAATGAAAACGAAGCACCATTTCTGGTTCCAAGTGTACCTTGTAGATGTCTTTGCTTTCATCGTAACAGCGACTGCAACAATCATCTACCTGCTGTTTACCAGTTTCAAGTTTATCCTCTGTTGCATTAAGATGAAGGCAAAGGAAGTCACAAAACAAAAGAAACGTAATTAGGAATTAATTATTATAAATAAGGTATAATTACAAACAATAATCTTGTTAGGCTATAGTTAGACTACATTCTACACGGTGAAGGATTTGAACTTCAGTATTTTTAAAGTTATACCTCTTCTCCTCTCCTCATTCATTTATGAATCGTCAACTTTGACCTGTAAGGGTCACAATATAATGTCCATGCATCTTCATTTTATTTCTAACGAATTTGCATGCATTGAACCCGTCGTATTTGGTCTGGAATTTAGATCGACTCAACTCAGTTTTATCAACTCAGCTGCTTGAGAATAATAAAACCAGAATCTGATTCATTAATTAAAAGTTAATAAAAGTAAAAGGTCATCATGTCTTCCAAAGGAGACAGTACACGAGGATTCAACAGTCTCCCTCCAGAGGTAATTATACAAATTGACGTTATTTAATATCCATTTCACACTCATTTAATTATTTTCAGATGCAAATGGCAGTCCTGTCACATCTACCTACGAATGAGCTCCTCAACAACTGTAGACTCGTCAATTCATCATGGAATGTTCATTCAACTGCCATCAGTAGGGATCGTCATGTCACAATAACTCTACGTGTCAGAGGCGACGAGCTCCTCCTGGTTAGCTACGGTCGCTTTAGTAACTTGCCATTTGACTCTGTTTTCAAAAAGCCAGTCAATTTCCCATGGTCATTTGTAAAATGGGAGGAATGGGAAGACAAAGATGTTGAGCTCATCAGGAGATTCTTCATAACCTTTGGATCCTATGTCCAAGTTCTATGGAATAGAGGCTGCAGTAACAAGATCAAATCTATAATGGCAATCCTCCCGTACATCCCAAACATCCAGAAGTTTTTTATCGCGTACCCAAATGTTGCTGAAGAAGACTTCCGATTTCAAGACATGAGCATTTTATCCACTACACGAGTTCTTCCAAAGTTAAAGCACCTGGAGTATCATGAATTTGGTGGACGTTCTGTTCTTTTTGACTTTCTCGAATTTATAGTGGCCGGCTGCAGAATACAGTTGGACAAGATCAAACTTGGTCTTCATTGCAATTGGAACACTTCCGATATGGAGAAATTGGTCAAGCTTATTTCCCCTGTGCCAGAAATTAACGTCCAATTGAGTTGTAACGCCATGACAGGAGTGGACTTCCTCCGTGTTACTAATTTAAAGCATCTTCGGCTTTCCAGGCTACATTTGATATCTAATGAAACTATTCAAAAGGACTACAACAAAATGCTCTACTTCCTCAATGAATGCTGCCAGTCAGCTACAATTGTAGAATTAGACTACAGGGACATTGTTCTGTCTGCTCCTGTCGAACTGCCTTCGCTGCCAGCACTGGACACACTCAGAATTATATTTTCAGTGAAAAAGAACAGTGAATTTCTTCCACAACTGGATCCCTTATCATTCCCTCAATTGAAAACACTCAGTTTCAATTATTGTTCGTATGACGTCGTCCGCAGGATTTTGAACCCGTCTTGCAAGTATCCATCAATCACACAATTCAAAGTCAAATCATACAACGCTCTTGACAACTGGATTTCAATCTTTCCCAATTTGCAGAAACTAAGTGTAGACTTGCGGAGTTCATCCACTCAACTAGAAGATTTCAAACTCGTTATTACAACTTTCAAGAAGCTGGAGAAATTGTACGTTCGTGTAACCAGACGAAAAAAACGGGTTGAAGAATTCAATGACATTCTACGGCTCCTTCATTCTCTTTCAGGTGTGATTGGAAAAAATACATTATATTTATGTAGAATAATAAATAATTGAATTAATAATGCTTTTCAGAATTGAAAGTTTTGAAGCTGGACTTTGAAGAGCTGAATGAGACTGGAGTGACTAACTTATTGCAAATGCAACCTCTGGACTTGCTCCATTGCAAATCAACAAAGGTATTTAATATGAGATGGCAATGACATTCATGTTCATCGAAAACATTTATTTTAACATATTTTATTTAAACATTTGACTTTATAAAAATATTTTTATACAGGTGACTCAAGAGGGACTTGAAAGACTCAGAAGCCATCACAAGAAGGTTTTGACAACGTTTTAAATACGCTTGGAGTTCACAGCAGACTGTATTTCTATTTGTACTTTCTATTTGTCAGATGATTATTAGTGAATATTATAGGTTATATATATATATAGGTTACAGGTATAATATTATAGTTAATCTATTAATTCATTTAGTCCAACCGACACCACAGGTTTTACATTCAGCTGAACAAAGTACACCAATATCCACAGCAGCAGTCTCCGTAGTCCAGGAAAGACCAACACACGTGACATTTCAGTTGGGATCCTGCCAGTTCATTAATACTTTATTACAATTTTCCTTGTAATTCTTCTTAGAATATAAATGGGACATTTGAACTAAATTCTAGAACCTGGTTTTCCTCATGAACTCCTTTTTAATGAAAACATTGTTTTTCTACTTTAATTTCCTGTAAAAATTTTGGTTAAAAGCCATTTTCCCCATAATTTCTTAAAGGAAAAGGAAATAAAAAGAGTTGAGAAAAGGAACTGTTCTTGTCAGCTCTGTTAACAGAAGTTACAGAAATAAACACGGGGCTACTTCTAAAATTCAAGATGGCAAAGTTCACAATTTTAGCAATGTTTCTGCTGGTTTCGTTCGTCGTTCTTACAATAGCGCAAGACTTTAAAGGTACCAAACGATTTAAGTAAACTCACTCGATATACAAAACATTTCCTTTGACATCCAGATGAAGACGACTTTAGCAGAATCGAGAAGCGCGACGCAAGATGTTCTCAATGCCTTGCTTTGCAGCGCAGAGGAGCCTACATTGGATGTCCAGGTTGCCAAAGTTCCAACAGAAGGTCTTCTTCATGCGAAAGTTGTCGTGCCTTGCAACGCAGAGGGGCTTATGTCGCCTGCGCCCCAGGTTGTTAATTCACAACACAAATTACTCTCCGCCACAATTTCTTTATTTCATCACCTCAAAATGCTACGACTAGCCTAAGAGAAAAGTAGGTTATGATGCGGATTGCAGTCAATGTCGTCACTTTGTTGAAAGAATAAAAGGAACCAACATTGATTCGGAGTGGGGGATAAGTTGAAGATGTTTTAACTTTTAGATTTTTCTTCGGATGAAGGTTGCGCGTGATTTCTTTTGATTTTGAGTAAACATTTCCAAGCAGTGGAAGTCCAAATATGATTATGGCTGTAGCCCCGCTGAATACCATGATGCAGAAACCCAAGTAAGGGAGTGGGATACGTTTGTGGAAACGAATGGCCAAGAAGAATGTCCACATTGCAAATAAGACGACAGTGTAGACAATTACAACAGTTATGGTTCCTTCAAACTGACGATTGAACTCTTTATTCAGAATTTGAAATTGGCGGTAAAGTTGAGCAGACTTTTCTTTGCTTTCGCTGGTATCAAACCTATTCAAAGGAGAATGGAGTCATCCAAAGTCTAATTTAAGCAACAGAATCAACTAAATGATGGTATTTCTGACTTACTTCAATACGTGGAACCATTCCGTTGTAAAGTGAGCATAGAGGCCTAGTATCAGTGGCAAGAAAAAGAATGAAGAGGCTTGAATTGCTGTTTGCGTAGATTTCACATGCGTAATGCAATGTTAGTATCCCCATGTTGAAAAGAATCGCCCTTGGTTCCATCAATGAGTAAACATAACGGGAAGATTCTCGACTAAGAATGTTGACTAATATTCCCAACATCACCGTAGTGTGTACCACTACCAAATATATTTTTACAATATGTTCCAAGTACCATATTCTAGCTTGTTTCCGGCTTGGCAATCTTGTGTCCAGCAGAAGCATCATGTTGAGGAATGTGCAAATGTCAGAGGCAGAGTGAAGCACAAAGTAATGCATCGTTGAAATTGCCAAATATCCGAAAATCCAGAATATGTCAAGAGACAATGACACAATGTTGTGATTCTCCACTGACTGAACAAAGCGAACAACTTGAAAACATAAAGAAAATATTACACCAAAGAAGACTCCATGAAGCAATAATCGGATTTGAAGCTTCTGTGGAATTGTTCTGTAGCTTTGATTGGCTGATGATATTATCAGTTGCAATAGTGGGAAATATTTGTATATTTGGAAGGCATGAGCCAATTCCCCGTATGACATTGTCACACCCTACTTTCCTTTGGGAGTGAATTGGCTGTACCGTTGGCCAACAAAATAACTCGATACTAATTACCGGGACTATAATTAAGTTCCATTTTTCAAAGCCATCACTTTATTATTATTTACCTTTACTACAATTATTTCAGTTTGAGCTACCACTATATCTTTACCCGCTTCTCTGTAACCTCGGTGTGCAAAATTTGAAAAGTGGTATGGGGAAGGCCTATCCGTTCTCAGTGCAACAGAAAGAGAAGGACCAAATAAAAAAGAAGTGAGATTACTCTGCCTTTTTGCTTGTGCTTTGATACTAATTTTATTTCATAAAGCATGTACAATATTATGTTTATTCTGTTTGACAGATGCTTATTCTGTTAACGTTGTAACCTACGATCCGCATTCGTAGCCAGTGGGTTCCTTAATACATTCTCCCAGTTTTACGTAATCATTGCAGCACGGAATGGTTTCATTCAGAAAACAATTGAAATTGGCTGGTTGTGGCGCACCCAGTCTGAAACATTCTCGACATTTGTTGTTCATGCACTGGAATTCAGTGTATCCATTTATTCCAATAAAAGGGTTCGCATTCTTTTGACAGCATTCGCCGGTATTATTGCACTTTCCATTCTTGAAGGCACATTGGGTACATGCCAAGTCTTCCCCATCGTAGAGACACTGAAAGTAATTAGGAACTCCAAAACCTATTTCACACTTACAGAACTTGTAAAGCTTAGGATCTGCACCAGGGCAGTCAAAGGCTTCGCTTTCGTATCCTTTGCTACCTCCTTTGCATGGATCATCAGTGCATCGGTAAACGTCTCGGATCCTCGTACAGAGGTTGCGGGTTACCTTCCCATTTACATTGTCACAGCAACTAATTGCTTGACCATCAATCCCACAGACTTCGTTATTCCGTGCACAGTATCTGCATTTGTTTGAGGATGAGCAGTATCCTTCTAATTCAGATTCCGGTTCGTTCGCACCAGTCGGAGTCCTAACAGCAGCAGGGCAACACTTTGTACTCGCTGTACAATTGCTTTTGTATTTGCTACATGCAGCACACGTCCCATACTTACACCCTTTAGTTTTTTCATTGTTCTCTTTGAAAATAACAGAGAAATTAATATTATGTTTAACCCATTTCGAAATGCTTTACCTTTGTTAATGCTCCCAATGGTACAAACTTGCGGTTTGTCAGCACATTCTGCACAGTTGCAATACAAATTCAAAGCCTCTATTCCTCGGATGGTCTGGCGGTTACAATCTCTTGTGAAAAATCCGCTTTTTGTTTTAATGTGTTTAGGACAGTCGAAATAGGAACTTGCCAAGGAAGCAAGAGAAATCAAAACAATCAAGTAAATCCTGGCCATAGCTCGAATTGTTTCTTATCGAATTGAACGTGGGACTGATGATTGAACTCTGAGATTTCTGGGATTGTTTCAAGTGGAGTTCAACAAACTTTTAATAGCAAGACTAGAAAAGAAACTCAATTTGACTGACAAGCATTGGCGTTTCCTTATCAGACAATGGGCCCAAGTCAACCTTCTTAGAATACATTATCACAAACTGAGACGGAGAATATATCAACTAAAAAAACTGAGAATTATATGTACAATATTTTAAGCCATGTACAACTGTATGTTTATTCTGTTAACGTTGTAACCTACAACATACAAGCATTCGTAGCCAGTGCCCTCCTGATTGCATTCTCAGCTACCGTATATCTTCCAATTGCGTCCCGGGCTACTATTTAAATTTACCGCCTTCGAGACCCGGCTATTAATGGAGACCGGCTGCTAATGATTTTTCCCAAATTCTTAAAGGACATGTGCAAAAATCATTGCAAATTCCAACTAAATACTCACTTTTTTTAAGCTAATATAAGCTTGAACCTCTTTTTTGTGCTTTATGGAGAGTTGTAAAGAATAAATTAAGCGAATTTGGCCATTTTGATTAGGATTTGTAGTATTTCTTAAATGAAATGTGCAAAAATCATTGCAAATTCCAACTAAATACTCACTTTTTTGAAGCTAATGTGAGTTTGAACCCCTGTTTTGTGCATTTAACTTTAAATTAAACTGGGACATTAAACTGGATGCTCCTTGTCGGACTGACTTCGCTGCCAGCACTGGAAGCACTCAACATTAGTTTTACAGTGAACAATTCAGAATTTCTTCCACAACTGGATCCCTCATCATTCCCTCAGTTGAGATCACTCAGTTTCAATTATTGTTCCAATGGCGTTGTCCCCAGGATGTTGACCCCATCTTGCAAGTGGGAATCAGTCACACAATTCAAAGTCAACTCAGATAGCGTTCCTGTCCTATGGATTCCACTCTTTTCCAATTTACGGAAACTGAGTGTATACTTGCGGAATTCAATAAGCACCGAACTGGAAGATTTCCAACTTGTTATTACAACTTTCACGAAACTGGAGAAATTGCACGTTTGTCTTCGTGTAAGCAGACGAGACATAGTGGTTCAGGAATTGAATGACAGTCTACGACTCCTTCATTCTCTTTCAGGTGTGCTTGGAAAAATACAATATTAGAAAACAAAATAAATAAGTCAATTAATCAAGTTTTTTTAGAATTGAAAGTTTTGAAGCTGGACTTTAATAATGAGCTGAATGCGACTGGAGTGACTAATTTATTGCAATTGCAACCTCTGGAATTGCTCCATTGCAAATCAACAAAGGTAATATGATGCCAATGACATTCATGTTCATAGAAGATGTTTGACTCTACAACAATATTTTTATGCAGGTGACTCAAGAGGGACTTGAACAACTCAGAAGCCATCACAAAAAAGTTTTGAAAACGTTTTAGATACGCTTGGAGTTGACAGCAGACTATATTTGTATATTATAACTTTCTATTTGTCAGATTCTAGTTAATCATAATTCATGAAGTCCAAACGACGCCACAGGTTTTTCATTCAGCTGGAAAAAGTACACCAATCCACATCAGCAGTCTCCGTAGTGCAGGAAAGACCAACGCGTGACATTTCAGTAGAGACCCTGCCAGTTCATTAATACTTTTTTTTTTAAACCAGAAAGGTTATTTATTTAACTCGTAAATATTTTCAGGGAGAGAATAGAGTAATCTTATAGCTTAGTTAAATGGAAGTTATTAGTCATTAATACTTTATTACAATTTTCCTTGTAACTCTTCTTAGAATATAAATGGGACATTTGAACTAAATTCTAGAACCTGGTTTTCCTCATGAGCTCCTTTATAATGAAAACATTGTTTTTCTACTTTAATTTCCTGTAAAAATTTTGGTTAAAAGCCATTTTCCCCATAATTTCTTAAAGGAAAAGGAAATAAAAAGAGTTGAGAAAAGGAACT
>VNWY01001273.1:0-17933 GCA_009869845.1 Pseudachorutes palmiensis | reverse complement strand
ATTGTTTATTCACTTTGATAAACATAAACTATAACTTTTGCAGATCCTGTTATTACATTAAATTAACATTTAGATCCATTAGGCTATCCATATGGCAACGCCAGAAATGTTTTATTTGCAACCCATAAGGAAGGAATTAATGGCTATAAATTAAGTAGGTTTTTACAAGTTGTCATCGCCATCAAACTCTTCCATCCAGAACTCCCTTGGCTCATCAACTTTCCTTAGCAAACCCGTAACCCGGTCTTTTCTGATCACCAGAGCAATTTCCTCTGCACTTGATGATTGCATACTCTCGTTTTCAGCAGCCATCCAATTTTCGCCAAGAATTTTCTTCAAGTGCGCCTCCTTCTCTGCGGTGAATCCAGCGGTCAGTTTTGATTGCAGTGGGAACCGGTCCACCACAAGGACAGAGGGAGAACTTCCCGTCAGGAAATTGTAAAGGAATTCCATATCCGGAAACGGCTTCCCCTCCAATCGTTTGAACGTTGTTTCTTCGACTTCAAACATTTCCCCAAACTTTTCTGATGCCGTTGGATCATTAATCACGCAACCTCGAAAAGTAATTGATTTCATTACGCGTCGTTCATTGGTTGGAACAAGTTCAATAATGGCGTGATTGATGCTCAGTTTGGTGAGTTTTGGCGGTAGCTTTGAAATGCAGACGTTTCGCTTTGTGTAATAATATGAAACATTCGGCCCGAATATGAAATCTTCCAAGTTTCGATGAAGAAAGAGTAGTGACTCCAATTCCTTCCATTCCAGTGGGCAGTCTAGTTCAAGTTTTGTCAGTGTCGATGGCAGAATCAGTGGAATTTCAGTTTCTGATTTGAATGAAAGGATGCGAATATTTTCAAATGAAAGGAGTAGCTCGTTTCCTTCGTCCAATTCCGTTACGAGTTTCTTCTCCAAAGGACACACTTCTAGCAGCGTTCGTACTGCAAATAAAAGTCAAATGAATTGCATACTTTTTTAAAATTGAAAAGGAAGAGTTTACCTCTGCTGTCATAAACTTTCATCACAATGTGAACACCCAGTTTCCAGAGGTCTTTCATTTGTGAAGCTGAATGTGGATCTTTCCGGAACCATAATTTCTTTTTCACAAATTCCCTTGAGGTAAAACTTTGACATCCTCCACAAGGTTCAGTAGCGCGGAACTCTTTCAGTGCAGGAAATGGGATTTCTGCAAACGTCAATGGAGGACCCATGAATGTGACGTAGCGGAAATCAATCTTTTCCACCGCCCCAGTTCCGATTCTTTTCAATTCACTCCTTAACAAGTTTGTATTGACAATCACTCTGTCCATTTGAATTGATTTCATGCTCTGGACATTCTCACCGAACCCGTCAAAATACTCCAATGTGTTCTTCAAGATGCTCTGGTCAGTCTTCCTCCCAAGACTAAGGTCCTCGAATATTCCCTGCATGTCCCACAACTTCTGCGGATTGTCGTATCCAATGTCACAGTTTCTCCAAACTCCGTTATTCAGTTTTTCCAAGTTTAGCTGATCGCTGTCGCCATACCAAGAATTGGAGGCATTTGGGACCATTGCATCTTTCAGAAACTGTTCCACATTTGTTTTGATTTCGCCTTCAATTTCAGCATCTCTGTCGAAATCAGTTACAATGATCCACTCGGCTGCTGAATTGTTGACGACAGAAGAGAGAAAGTCGTAATTCGGTCGAATTTTTGCTTTGTTGGATCTGCGGTTGGTGGGGGTTTGAATGAAAATCCTCCTAGGGTTGAAGTACTTGTGGAATCCATTCATGGACGCTGGAGGGAAGGAAGTATTCAGAAGAATCAAGTGTTCCAATTCCATTGGATCTTTAGGCGGAGATGGAGACAATTCAATATCCACTAGTGCCAAATATTTCACAGATTTCGGGATGGAGTCCAAACTGACGACCTTTTTCTTCCCAAATGGCTTCCGGTAAAAGTAGAATTCCACCAAGTTGGACATCCCTTGCAGAGCTTCTTCAATTTCTTCCCAGTCAAAGAATCCCTCGTCCTGAATGCTCAGCACTTCTAACGACTCCTTGTCCACATTCTTCAAATCAACGTCGTAGAGGGAATGCAAAACTAATTGTCGAATTTTCGTCTTGGGCTGAAGGATTTTCGCAAAGAAACTCAGTTTGAACAGGAAGAGGCTTTGTTGCTGATGATCAATTTCCAAATACTTTTTCCCACCGAGTGTGAATGAAATATTTGTGTTGAGGGACCAAATGTCCTCCATCTTTTGATTCTCAAGGGGGGCAAAAAAGAGCAGAAACTTGACAAAATTCGCTTCATTCTTCAGAATTTCTTGAGAGAAATCTGCGCTTTGACCCCGGTGACAGTCGCGCAGAACATCCATTTTGAGTTTGCGCAAATTCTTCAAATGGAAGTGGTCAAGGTATTCGTCCATGTTGACATGGTTCAAGGTAACTTCCGTCAGCAGTTCAGTGTCCAATTTTGAGAGTGTAGTTTGCAGCATACTTGCAGAGAGAGTTGCAGTTTGAAATGTAAGCGCTTTGATTGGCTTCTGAATTTGTTCATCTGAAAACCCAGGAAAAGTTGATCCTCCTATTGTGTCTTCGGTGTAGTTCATAATCCCAGTAAACTGCAAGAGCTGGAGATCTGGATTGTATTCTTCGGATATTTTTTTCTCGGAATTTTGTCGCGAATGCCAGTGCATTTGGTGTTGATTTTTTTGATCAAGCTTAAACTGTCGGCGAGCTTCTAGTACCGCTTCGGATGGACACGAAAAGTCAATTGGCACTTGATTGGGATCAACTTCCTTCAAATACTGACTTGCGGATGAAAAATCCACAATTTCATTTTCCGTAAACTTGTAGTTGTCCAGGAAAGACTGGAAACAGGAAGCCATTTTGACAAGTTCTTCCATCCGTTTCTTGTTCACGTATTCCCCTCGCCATGATTTCGAATCTTGATTTTTCAACAGGATAAAATCCGATTCCCATTCGCCCAGTTCAGCCCTCTTTAGGAAATCTTGAAGCTCAAGTTTGCTACTCGTGCGCTTGAATCCGTTGAAAAGAATTGCCTCCACTGCTTCCATTTTGAGGACATTTTCAAAAAGTTCGGCAGAAATCTTGCCACCGTTGACTGTGATTTGTTTAGCATTGAAATGGTGGTGGGTTTCTTGAGGCACGGAGCTTTCTTTGATGGTCAAGAAATCCACATTTATTGGTTCCCCAGCGGCAGCCAAGTTGGACTGAAGTTTTGTTTTGAAAGTTGTGAGCCCTTTAAGTGACCTTGGGAGACAATCCAAGGAAAATCCATCTGCGACTCTTGGGGTGAATTTAGGATCCCAACTGACTTGATTTCCTGCATATTTGGTGGTGCAGATGCATTTAACAAGAGTAACAAAACGTAGATTTTCAAGCAGTTTCAATTGACACAAGTTTTCCTTGTGGATCCGAACTTCTTCTAGCCAAATGTGAAGGATGTTGTTGTAGGCAGGGACTTCTAGCGGATGAAACAACGCCTGAAGTGGTTCGCGATCGGTTGTTCTAGTCGGAGTTCTGGGTGAATAGCAGACATAGACACTGTCGTCATTTAAGAAATCGTTTTCAAAATCAATGCTTGAACAGTGGGAAGTAACATTTCCATCGGCTCCAGCGTATTCTTCCTTCAAGAAATGAATTTCCTCCAAAAATGGATGTCTTGCTCTCCATTTTCTGTTTTCCTCGTTTCTCCAGAAGATTATTCCATTCTCGGATACAGCCTTGACCTGAATCCCTGAGTTTTGGAGCACCGTGAGTGCCTGGGAATCTGAAGTTTCTTTGACATGAACTTCGTTTGGCAGAACTTCCGATTCTAAGAAGATCCACTCCATGGAATCCCAAGTGAGGAGAATCTCCAGGATTTCCCAGGACAAGTTTTTGTCGTAGTTATTCGTTACCAGGAGCTTTTTAGTTTTTGGCAAATCCGAAACGCTCGAGACGGAACTCTTGTAGAGACAAAGAGATTCGAGCACGTGACTTTCAAAACCAGGAACTGTGCTAAGAGTACAAGTACTGAATGTCACTTTCTTTAATGTCGGAGGCAGTTTGTCCAGAATGACTTCCTGCGATCCATCATAACAACCTCGTGGCTGGTACATGAACTCTTCCAAACGGTCCAGAGTGCTCAGTAACTTGCTCACTTCTTCCCACTCCAGGCCTTTGATTGACAGCTCTAGCGAAAGCACATTCTTTGGAATCACATCCAAATCAAATTCTCTTTTCTCTTGCAAATATTGAATTCCCAATTTCTCCAGCGGCACTTGACATTTCCGAATGACCCTTTCAGCTTCTTCCGGATTGATGCCGAGGAAGAGGGATTTCTGCGGAAGGTCAAGGACAAAGTACGGGATGCTCTCAATGATGACAGTCATGCTCACTCCTTGGTTGCAGATGTCAGTCTTTTCCCAGTCTTCGTTTTCAATTTTCCTGAAGAAGAAGATGGACGTTTTATTGAATTCTTCTTCCTTGAATGTTTTCGAATGGAAGTAAAAATTTGACAGATAGGGGAGATGGACGGTTCCAAATTTCTTCGTGTAGCTGACATTTTCCAGTCGGATTTTCCGAATTTCCGAAGTGGAAAGTGAGTTTAATTTTGTCGTAAATAACTCTGCGTCCAGGAGCACATCTTGCAAGTAAATCTCAGTCAACGGCACTGCATTATCTCCTTCAAATGGACCAAAATCCTCAAATCTTGTTACCGGCTCTCCCTGTGTGTAGTGGGATGGGCGGCCCTTCAACAGAAATACCGAGTCCATTTTCCAGCTGAAAAACAACTGAGAACTGAGTGGTCAGTTGAAGAACAACTTGAGAATGCGCTTTATTGTAACCAAGTCTATTTTTAATTAACTATGACACACTTCCTTCTTCGATCTGATGTAAATATTTGGTTCTCAGCCAACTTGAACTAACAGTGGAAATGACAGGAAAGGAGAAATTTTTTGCACCTAAAGAGCTCCATTGCAGTCGGTGCAGTAGTGGGTGGAATCAATGCAATGGACCCTGAGTGGCTATTGATTATCCCCTTCAACACACACCAAAATATACGAAGGTCGTAGTATTTTTACTACTATTTAAATGCAATTTAAATGAAACTCTTTTATTGGATTCTAGGATTCTCTTTATTGGAACTGCATTCAAGTCCACGAGGTCTCAAAAAAGTAATTGTTAATTTTTGAACTTTTGTAAACCAAGTGATTTATACTGGTTTATTTAAGAATTGTTTCTCATTGTGGTTTACGAGTAGTGGTTGGGGTTTCATACGATACGCAAGCGCAGCTAACCACCTCCGGGATATACGTGCATCGGTGGTATGGATTGATTCCACAATTTCCACGACAGTTTGGTGCGTCTGCATCGAAGCAACTCTATTTAAATTGAAATATATTTATATAAAAACATTAAAAAGTATTTTAAATTGTATCCAATAATAAATGACAGTGGAACTCCGTCATTTTCAATTTACCTGTGCAGAGTTGCTTTCAAACTTTGCCATAAGAAGCATGCAAAGCAATGTCACCGACAAAATAGAGCGAAACATGATTGAAACTGTTCTGACTTACTTCACCTGTATCTGAAATTAAACGAAAATACATGGGCGTAGGTATTTAAAGCCTAGAACACTCTAGTTGACCTTACTCTATTTCCCTACTTGCTAATCTCCAAATGTCAAATCACTTGATGTTTAGATTTGATTTCACTTCTCATTCCACCACACATCCATTCCGTATTAGCAAAATAAATAAAAACCGCATTGAATACGAAATAGTGAAACCTTGATATTCTCGGAACAATGTACAAGTACCATCTTTTTCAATTTTCATCGTTGTAAAGTTTCCCAACATTTTTAACGCTTTCTGACGTTTTCAGCAATACGTTCAAATACGTTATCGTAACATTTTACTACTAGTTACACCAGTTTACAACGGTTTAAACTTGTAATGCGATGTAGAGTAAACGGGGAAATAATTGAATTGAGGAACAACTTTATTCTGCTTTGGATGATTTGAATTAGGGTAGGAATTATTTTTGCTAGGGGCCATCTGGGAGGATGAAGTTTTGTGACTCATAAAACAATTTCGTCTTTCAAGGTCTCATCAACACGGAATTTTGTCGTCCCCTCACAAAAACAAGTTCCTCGTTAATATTCCAGATAAAAGCGACATGATTCATAGAAGTGAGTGAGTTCTATTGTCGTTTATTCACCGACGTTTCCTATCAGGTCATACATAATTCATAGGAAAATCTAATCCGTCTGTTTTTGAGATAAGGTTGATGAATCAGTTCACTGCTAGTAGTCGAGTAAAGTCCACTTCGGTGCGGTGCTCCAAGTTTATTGATTTTTCTGGCATCGCGTCACTATTTGCGGCCTCTGCTCTGAATTCCACTTTCAATTCCACTAGTAATAACATCTATGAACCAATAACCTCTCTGGAAACTAAACAATATTTTGGATTTCGTATTTCTAGGTGGATTTCAATCTACACTTGAAAATGGCTGCCTTCAAAAGTCCAAAGGGTTCTCCCTATTTGACAACATTCAAAGTCGCAGACGTGGAGCCTTCGGAAGTGAAGGGATACAAGGATAGTGGAGAAGAAACTGGACATGTTGCCCTTCAATTGAACATTTACAAGCAAGCCAACTGTGGGGAAATACTTCAAGGGACCACATTCCCTCGGAAGAACATTCTCCCTGCAAACAATGGATTCGTAGAGGCTGTGACCAAGGCCTATCAATACACACCACCACCTTGTCCTTCGTCCAGATGACATTTGGCTTGCTATTATGACCCAGTTTTCATTCTACCTTAACGCCAGGGCGGAAGAGTTTAGGAGCAAGTTTGTCAACTTTGAGGGCAAGAAGGAACTGGTCGTTTTAGCCGGGGGTGAGTTATTCCACGTTTTGAAAATTGAAACCCAGCATTAAAATTCAAAAATATTCTTTGCAGGGAACATTTACTCCACTTCCTATTCGTACCTGGTGTCTCAAATGGAAGAAGAAATTCACAAGAATTTGGTGGATCCGGAAGTGAGGGAATGGATCATGCCAAATTTCTCCACCACCACTAAGGATGACCTTGTCACTTCCGGAGTTGTCTTCATGGCTGCCATGAAGAAATATTTTGACTATAAATTCTGCCTATGTTGCGGCATTCCGAGTGTGTCACTGGACGGGACTGTGGAAGACTGGGAAAATATTCTACGCCGGCTGGACAAACTGGACACTTACAGACTGAAAGATTGGGGGCGGATGCTGAAGCCAATTCTTGAAGAATTCGTCAAGGCCAAGCGTGGGGTAGCTGATAAGGAATTCTGGAACAGAATCTGTCACTACTCTGGCGGAGGTTCAGGGCCTACATTCCTCAGTGGCTGGATCACCGCATTCTGCGTCTTCGACAAGGATGGAAACATGCTGGGTCAATATGACGATGACAAGGAATGGCCACGTGTGGATACAAACGACATTCCACCTGGAATTGTGGAGGTCGATGTCACTGTTGACGACAATGGCACAGAATACAAGACAGTGATGCTGGCGGGGTCAATGGGAGTTGACATTGTAGGGGGCGGGTTCTCCCTTCAACCGAAATCAGGATGGCTCATCGCACTGAAAGGAGAAGCTGATTCGAATAAGTGAATGGAGTCAATTGTCATACCCTCTCCTACTAATTGGGAAACGATTAATTTGTCTTTAGAAACGAGGAAATCTCCAAATTGCTTTTTTAACAATAATATTCTTAATCTCATTTCAAAAGCGTTTCATTCCGGTTTCTAACTGGGGTTAAATTAAATAAATCAGCCAATTCGAACTTATGAATAAGGTACGCAAGTATAACTCTTCCTGTAACTCAGCAAAGTAAAAGAAATAAGGCGCGACTTTTTAAACAAGGCGTCATTGTGTTATTCCACTTAATTTGCATGCCACAGGCAGTCCGCAAGAAATTCAGTTCAGCATTTTTATTCTGCATTGTAATCTTATTCATTCACAGATTTTGTTAAAACTCATTGAGTGTTCAAATGAAGGAAGAAAATATTGTGATTGGATTGGAAAAGAACTTAATTTAATTTAAATCGGCAGTGTTGATGAAGAGGTTCTGGTCAAGGAAAATTTAAGAATACAATGGAATTGAATTTTCCACTTAAGGCAAGTTAAACTTAGTAAACGAACAGACAATGGAAAAACTCTCGCAAGGCTCAATACAGTTTAGGGTTCATAAGTTAAAATTAATCCGAAAGGACAAATGAATTAGCAAGATTTCCCCTGCTGACCCCCAGATCCTTTACTTCAAAGAGGTAGCCTCCTGTGACGTCCGCTCCTGCACCTTTTGTACAATTTCCATCACCACTTGTAACATAGAGGGTGCCAAGTAGAGATCCACCAAAGGCAACGGAAGTTAGGTGTGATGCAATGCCAGTAAAGTCAATTGCTTGAAGAACCTTCCCAGTTTTGGGGTTAATTTGAAGGACCTAACATAAGCCAATCAATATTTAAAAAAATACTTCCTTTTCGTTTGATAAAACCAGTTTACCTTCGATCCTCCGTATACAGCTACCCAGAGGTTACCACGAACGTCAACGGTCATCCCATACGGGATTCCAGTGTTTATCCCCTGTTTTCTTAACTCAAATACGATACGTCTGTTACTAATTTTCCCGCTACTTGGGTCGTAGTCATATGCTGCTACATTGAGATTGGCCGAGTCAATGTAGTACATAGTATCATCTTCGATATTCCAGCCAATGCCACTGGATCTTCCAACTCGGGAAACTTTCTTCGTTTCATCAAAACTATCATCAATGCTGTATAGAGTTGCATTTTTTTTATTTGGGAAAGACACGCCACCTTGACATCAAATGGAATATAGAAATGTTTTGTGTGCTAGTTAATGTGTCTAACCTGCCCAGAGTCTTCCACTACTATCACACTTCCCAACCCCAGTTCGGTCAATTATTTTCTCCATGTCGAAGACAGGTTTGACTTCGTATTCCGTTGACTCCCCATCCCAAGTCAAGAGGTTAACAGATTTGTCTAACCCAATGACATACTTGTCTGTAGAGTCATCCACTGGGATGACAAAGGAGACACGCCCACCTCAGAAAGATAATTATTCACCATTTTNTCATCTTCTTGCATCTGTCTCTTCTCTTCATCTCTCATGTCAATAAACACAAGAAACAAAATAGTCGTCTGAGAGCGTAGTGAAAGCTGGTGGGCCCGGTGGGGCGAGTCCTTTCTCCTTGGTTTCTCCAGCATCTGCACGGGTTGGATGATCCAAAATCCAACAGCTTTGGCAGAATCTTGTCTTTCCAAGTTTAGTAATATTAGCAGCTAGACTACTCCAAATTGTAAAAATCAAGAGATAAACGGTAGGCTCTAGTACTTTCATTATTTTTGGTGTTCGGTTTCTGCCTTTACAAAATACTTCGACGTACTGAATACAAAACGAATCCTCGTCTAAAAAAGAATCAATTCCACAGCACTGATTTGAAAACTAGGTCCCACTAATCAATCAAACTTTATGAATTTTAACTACTCACTCAACCCTGGCCTGCTGTAACGTCACAGTTCCTCTACCAAAATAAAACCTTGTAATGGTTAAAAGTTATTTGGTATGGTTGAATTTGTAAGTGTGAAATTATTATTTCTGAATAATTTTATTTTCTAATGAAACAATTTAAAACAATTGTCTTCTCGCATTGCCTGATTAGTGTCCAATTCATGTACTCATTGTCAGTAGCGGCAATTGAACCATGAGGCTTTCGGACACTGTTTACCTCCACTAAGATTCAACTCGCATGAGACGATCTCAGTACCACCTGGATACACGCAGGCGTCAAACTTCGTGATAAAATTTCTCAATGCGACGCAATAGTTTATTAACTTACTTTATTACAGTTGTCACACCGAGGTTGTCGTTTCCATAAAAACATGGTAGAGATTAGTTTACGAAATTAAACACAAATTCATACATTAAATGGCATTATTGAATCAACGGTTGTTTAGAACTAAAATCCTCAGAGTCTGAAGCCTCTGGGGAATTGTTTTTGTTCGTAAGTTGCTGCTTCCACATAGCGGAATAAACGCCATCTCTGCTCAGAAGCTCATCATGACTGCAAGGTAGAAATGTTTCAGTTATTTTTGGAATTGGAAATTATATGTAACAATTATTTCTACTTACGATCCTGACTCAACCACCAGGCCGTCTTCGAATACGAAAATGGTATTGGCATTCTTGATAGTGGAGAGACGATGGGCAATAATGATTGTAGTTCGATTTCTATACAAATCCTCCAACGATGTTTGAATTTGCCGCTCGGTTTCTGTGTCTAAAGAAGAAGTCGCTTCGTCTAGGATCAGGATTGGCGGGTTCTTCAAAAATGTCCGGGCAATGGCGACTCTTTGCTTTTCTCCACCGCTCAGCTTTAATCCTCGGTTTCCAACTTTAGTCTCGTACTTGTGAGGGAAGGTACTGATGCGGTTATGAAGGCAAGCTGCTTTTGCTGCTTGCTCTACTTGTTCATCAGTCGCTGTATGAATTTTGGCGTATTTGATGTTATACCTGCTTATAATTAAGAATGTTAATTTATATTTCCAATGGAATGGAATTCACCTTATTGTGTCTGCAAACAAGACGACATCTTGTGGAACAATGCTAATTGAATTTCTTAAAGAATTCGTTTGAACCTTCCGAATATTCTGTCCGTTGATTAAAATTTCACCAGAAGTCGGATCGTAAAATCTAAACAGCAGTTTTGTCATAGTTGATTTTCCAGATCCAGAGCGCCCTACCTATTAAAATAAAATCCAAAACAAGACTAAGAAATAATTAGCTTGGAAGTGAAACTTACAAATGCTACAGTGTTTCCGGCGGGGATGAAAATGTTCATATTTTTAATGATTTCCCGCTCAGGCACGTATGAGAAGGAGACATTTCGGAACTCAATGGACCCCCCGACGGAGTCAATCTCAAGCTCTGGGGCGTTGGGCTCATCGACAATTTCCGGTACAAGTTTCAAAGCTTCACAGATTTTTTGGACATCAGCAGCTTTCTCCTGGAGAACTCTGGTAATAATCACCAAATTGTTTCTAACTTAAGCTTGACTTATCATTACTTTCTTCCTTACTTGTACAACGAGAACAAACTATCCACTGGAAAGAGTACTGATGAGAATATTGTTGTGAAATAGACGTAGTCTCCTGTCCCGAGTCCTTGGGTTTCTCCATGGTCCACAATGGACTTGACAACAATCAATATCACGACCATTTCAGCCACAAATCTGGACCACTCCCTTGCCACCGTGAACAAGTTCTCATAGACATATTCTCGGAGCCTTTCATTCTTGTCTTTGAAATAGGCTTCCTCATATTTGCTCCGTTCGTACTCATCATTCACAAAGTATTTCATGGTTTCGTAGTTTTCAAATGTCGCTGAACGGAGCGTTCGAATGGCGTTTTCGTTTTCTTTCCGTTCCTGTAGTGATCGCTCTCTCCGTCTGACGATATAAAAGTCGACAGAGGCCGAAGTGAAGACAGAAAGGAGAACGACTGATGATAATTTGAAGCTATACGATCTGTACAGATACCCTATTGCGACCAACATGTCCAGTGTCCGTGGAATCAACCAAGAACATGTTGATATAATGTGTTGAAAAATGGACTTAGAGGAAGACATAACTTCGAAAATCCCACTCGTTTGATTCTCCAGATGCCAACGGAGGCTGACACTCTGAAGCTTTGAAAACAGCGCCATCTGTGATTGACAAAGTTAATTTTAAAGACAACTTAATTTTCTCTCTAAACATACCTGAAGCTTGCTAGCAGATTCACTTTCAATTTTTGCCTGTACAAATTCCCTTACACACCATATCACACTGTAGTCAAGGAACTTCAGTGCATAGTAAATTACAATAAAATCCCACCGGAAGACAAGTTGCAAATTGTCATATTGCAATCGGGCCGATGAATCTGTCAAATTGGTTTCATTGCTTGCCTTAATTTGAAGGCTATTGGCTAGAAATCAATAAAATACAAAATCGATATAAAATATAATCATTAGTACAGAATTCTCACCTATTTTCATGGAGTAAATGCTTTGGTAGAGTGACACAATGGAACCGATGGAAGCAGTCAAGGCAAATAAACCCAAGTACATTTTCCCTTGTCTGGTAGATGGTACAAAGTATTCAAACAGAGGATGAAATGTCGCATACAGAGATGAAAAGTCTTCATTTTTTGCTCCTTTTTCGTCGCTGGTTGTAACTTTTGGTTGGTGTTCCAAAATTAGCACCAGAAACAAAATAAAACGGATGAAAGTTGAAATAGAAAATCCTGCAGCGTCAGTGCGGAGAGAATCTATTGCCTCCAGAACTTCTTGAATGAGTAAAATAGCAACATGGGCTCTTCTGGTGACGCACGTGGATTGATGAATTGAGAGTTTAGAATTATTTTCGAAATATGTCAATGTCAAGAGCAGTAACAGGATGACGCTTGATGTGAGGCAAGAGGCCGGACTTTTGACTCCAGCAAGGCCATCAAATACAACGAATGCCACCAATATAAATATAACACAAAGCTGCAAATAGGAAAATTAGATAAGCGGCTTTCATTATGGCTAATAAAACTATATACAGTCTTTAGCTGAATAATTCACCTTTAAAAGGGAGCTTTTTCTACTGAGTGTTTTTTCATTGGCATTTAACTGGATACCATATCTCCACAATTGCAGTAGCATTTGGCAGTCGAATGTAACTACCGTCAATGTCCCAGCGTACATTAATAACCACATCACTGGGGACAAATAGTCAAGTAGGATTGAGGACACATTGGAATCTAGTTCCATCTTGCTCAAGTGTAAAACTGAAACTGTTTGTTTGACGTTTTTCCAGGAGGATTTTGTTAGACCCGGACGACAGGGTATCGATTTTTGCAAACTAAAGATGACTCAACTAAAGCTGATAAGGAGTGAATCAATGAAAGCAGAAACTCTGACGACGGAGTGCAAAAAACATGTAGTAGATTAAAGAAAATGCAGACTTTATTTGAGATCTCAACGGCTGGGACATTGTGACCTACTGATGAGAGTCATCTAGCGGTAGTCGGTTCGTGAATCCACGAGCAGGAATTATTCTATACAATTATAATAAACATCTCCAACGATTATTTAATCAACAAGTTTAAATAAATATTTGTGATTACAGTGATGGCAGCGAATACGTGTCCCTCTTTTTTCAAATTCTTTTCACTCCTCTACATAATTTATTTTCTCCGCAATTAAATCATTATTTCTATACTTTTAATCTCCAATTAATAGAACAACTGGCAAAAATGGTTACTGTCAACAGTCAACTGATTTAGCCGTTTTCTGCGCAGGCATCTGCTTCATCACCTTCTGGAGTCAATAACATTGATGAATCCTTTGATGCACATCATCTGGATTCTAAAGCTCATCATACTAAAATTGTGTTAATTTAGTTAATTTGGATGATTTAGACGGAGGATGTGGAAGTACCGCTCTAGTGTTTTCTATTTGATGTGCTTTAATTAAATTAAATTAAAGTATCTTGGTGTGGCTAATTTCCAAGTGTCTCGTCTGAAATTGGAAAGAGGCATTTCTGGAGTATTCTTGGCCATTGTGTTCAGACAATGGAAATGAACCTTTGACATAACTAGGCTGAATTGTTCCTTTGTACTTCCTTTTCATCAGTAATTTTTTGACTCTACAGCCACCGAGAAGTATCCACTATTGCCTTCAACTAGTCCCACATCTTGAATTCTAAAGTTACGAAAATGAAAGGTTTCACTCGAGTATTATTCTTGCTTGCACTTTCCTTTGACTTGTTGGTTGCCACTCCTACCTCCGGTAAGGATTACATAAATTGAAATTAAAAACTGCTTAATTTTATTTGTTGTAGAGGGTGGCTTGTTCAAAAAGAAGCCAGTGCAGCAAGTGGCTCCAGCCACTTGCCCATCCTGCCCAGGAACGTGCAACAACATACGTGATCCATGCGATGGGTTTCCGTGCATTATAGGAGGCACCTGCTGTGTCAACAATTTCAACTGCGCTGCATTCTGCTACAGAGGGGGCAAGAATTGCTTTTAAATGTTGGCAAGGAGCAAATAAAAGCTGAGAAGGTGCTGGCTCAGAAATAATAAAAAAAGATTGTCTTTATATACACCAAGGAGACAAATTCTTGATTTGCTAAATATATTTTATTCCTCAAAGCAATTGGTCGTAGCCATAGATACAATTTCAAAATTAATTTCTAGATTAAGTTTTGGATTTTTCTCTAGAGTCTAGTCTATTCAAATGCTCCTCAAAATACTAGTTAGAAATAGCGATTGAAATAGCCAGGTTAACCAACCACAAAATAACGCAAAAATGTTTAAAGTACATTGAAATCATAATCGTTTGAAACCGTTAAAACTTTAGTAAACTTTTAAAATGACCAGTTGAATCTGAAAGGTAGAATTTCAAAATTAAAGTGACCAGGAGTTTTTCAGTTTTCCTTCCCACCTAAGCAAAAAAAAGTAACATAAAAGTAATGCTCCAATAATGCATCCACACCGTGACACGTTGAAAAGTTATGGGGGACCGACAGATAACTTTTCTTCACTTACTTCGTAAAGCGAAAGGAATAATTGTGTGCAGTGCAGTGAAAGAAAAATGAAGGATTTGGAAAGCTTCTTACCACTATGCAGTCAAGTTGATCCAATGTGTACATTGTCAGATGCTAGAAGTAGGACTTTAATTACTAATTATTGACTATTCTTTAGTTGTATTATTTCAGTTAATGGAACAATTGAGAATAATTTTAATCGTCATTGGTATTTTGGGGAAAACCATGGAATATTTTACTTTAGTTTTCAAGGTACTCAAGTAGACTATTTTGTCTAAATGTGATAATGAACTGTAAATTCCGGATGATGCAAGAACACATGTTTGCAGTCTGATTTGGCCGCAATCCATAGAAGTTACGAGATTAGATATCTCTGATGATTGAGATCTGCCACTTATAAATTTATATAAAGCTAATGCTTTTGATTGCCATTTTCGGAAAACTTGCGTAGTTTCTAGTATTTTGAGTAGTCAGCTTGCAACATGAAGTGGTTAACCTTCCTATCTTTTGCTTCCGTGCTCAGCTTTGGTGTTGTGAGGCACGGCTCTGCTGACCCGGGTCCTTGCAATGGAGCCCCACAGCCAATTTACATTGACTCTACCCTGAAACAAGCTTCCTGGTTCCGTGCTCAGCTTTGGTGTTGTGAGGCACGGCTCTGCTGACCCGGGACCTTGCAATGGAGCCCCACAGCCAATTTACATTGACTCTACCCTGAAACAAGCTTCCTGGCAAGGACATTCTTTGGCAATCTCCGATGGCACAATAGTCACTGAGAATAATATCTATGTAAATTGTTCTCGTAAGTATTGTAATTGTAAAGCGTTACTAATTTCATTAATTTTCCAGTTTCCTCCGGGTTCGGTTAAATCCGAATATCTCGTGCCTTCTGATACTACATTCCTCTGCCCCTGGAAGGGGTTTGCCATATACTATCACCTGGAGATCAATGGTAATAAGATTCTTATGAAATAAAAATACATCACAGTTATGAAACTATGAACTATGAAATAATATATTTGTGTTTGCAGGGACCAGAATCAATGATGCTGTGTGGTAAGTAGAACTGTGCTTAAGTCTGAATCCTCAGCTATTAAAATTCATCGTTGTCTTTAGGTCATACGTCGACTCTTGCCCTGCAGCAAAGGTCATTGAAAACTATTCCTGCTTTGACCAATCTGTGATCGATATTTCTGGTATTGGAAAGCAATAGAAGAATAACAGAAGAAACCACATACCCTGTGTCGAATCCAGTTACTCGGGTATCCTTTCCATTAATTCAATTAATAAATTCAATCCTATATGTGACAATACTGATCATAATATGGTCCAAACTTCACCAAAAACTCCTAATTTTAAAACTGTTTTCAGCAACAGCTTAAATTGTGGTTAACAGTTCTAGTTTAATTCCATAATGGAGTCAATAATTTGCGGTTCTTCCGGTTATTTGAGAATTCTATGCATAATTAAGTCAGGGATTTGAACTGTCTGTATGCAGCGGAGCTATAGGCATACTGCAAAAAAGTCATGCTTATTAGGGAAGACTTTGACATTAACATGAGAAATGGCGTATTTTAAAAAGTTCACACATGGATGGGATTTCTTGCCTCAATGCCGAAACATATTTCAATCCTGCGGTGTTCCATAAATCATAGAGAATAGGATCGGACAAAGCTTCCGTTCTGAAGTATTTGAACCTTAACCCTACTTCCTGCAAGAGATGATTTCCATTCATTGGGATTTGCGGAGTTGATTGAATTCGCAGAATAAGAGACTCAGAGTCCACCTGAGTGTTTAATCGGCTATTGACACAAGGACCTGAACTGTCAACAATGTCCATGTGTCATTTGTGTCCCTCCCTGTCTACGTCACTCGCACTTCAAATCTGCGGATGCGGAGATATTCCTGGAAGTGTTTGAGTGAGGATCTCTTTACTCTGTCCATCTCCAAATCCACATGGCCACTTATCAATATTATGCAAATAGAGATTTCCTCGAATGGAAATCTTTCGGGAATGAAAGGATTCAAAATCATATTTAAATGACGAACGAATCTCCATTTGGTCATCTTCACAAGTTTAATTGTACTAACAATTTCATTCTTTGCACCCAACTGTCTCTTGACCTAACTTTTACCATGCGTATTGGACTCTTATTGAGCTTTTGCCTCCTGGGCCTTTTCCTCCTGACAATTGAAGGAGACGCTGGACTCGCTAGAAGTAAGATCGCACAGTTTACAATTAAAATGCATAAAACCTAACTCAAATTTTTTATTTACAGACAATCGTGGAGGGAGTTCAGGGGGAAATGGCCTACGTCCGTCTTCGACCACCAGACGTCCTAGCTTCGGAGGCGGTGGCTGCAATTGTTCTTATGACTACGAATGTCGCCGTGGTGGTGGCATCAGAGTCTGCAGGGGATGCAGGTGTCAGAACCCAGTTGCTAACGTAGGCTGAACAAGCAGTAATCAAACGATCTACTCTGTATAAACCTTGCCCTTAGAGAACAAAATAAAATTTAATGTCGACAATAACTATGGTGAATTTGAGGTAAATTATTTCCCGAAAGCCATCTAGCTTTGGACTAGCACTTGCACAAACCACTTGGACTAAAAAGCTTGAGAGATTCAAAAGAGTTTCTCTAGAAAATGATTTCATGTGAGAAGTAGTATTTTCTGATCATGAATTCGGTGAAGCAGTGAATAATTTTCTCAATTGTGAATGAAACGAGAGCTGCAAAAGCTCCTACAAGTAGAATCCAATAAGCTGACACCACGTCGTCCAGACTCAAATCAGCCCGATATGAAAATTGTTTTTCAGAGCATTCGAGAGAATTGTTCCGTTGGTAGTAATATGTCCAGTATCGATGTTTCATTCCATTCTCCAACAAATACGTTAACCTGAGGATTTCATTAAAATGTGTAATTATGACTCTTGTTTTCAACTCCCATTCCTCACCTGGAGTTTAACAATTCCTTCAAAGGTGATCCTTTTGCTATGAAAAACGAACTATGCAAGAAACGTTTCCCGAATGAAATTTTCGCCAAGGTTTCGCACATGTATGAATCGTTTTGATGCAGTGTGTAATAGGCAGAAATGAAGTTCCTCGTGGTAGTGAGGTACGCAGTGTTCCCAGCTATCACTGACCTTACAGCCGCCGTATCATTAGTGAATTGGACTTGTCGTTGCCTTAAAATGGCTGCTATTGAATCATTGGTGCTGCCGACCTGGAACTCGCTAACCTAAATGATCATGCGCCTAGCTTTAAAATGGGCGGCGGAATTTACCGTCTGGAAAAATGGAACGTATACCCCAGGATC
>VNWY01001272.1:0-17947 GCA_009869845.1 Pseudachorutes palmiensis | reverse complement strand
ACAACAAATATTCAAACCATCATCAAATGAAATAAAAACAGTCAATTTCTCAACTATTTACATCCATTCTTCCTTCCTTCTACTTTATACAAAATTCTTTAATTCTGATTGGTTCATTTGTAATTGGAAAGAGTCAAAGTAACTTCTAGATGTAGAACAACTTACTAGCAAAAGCAACACTTTGAAATTAAAATAGTTTTTAATCAAAAGGTTGAGTCATCAATGAATGGAGGTCATCTTTGCAAAGCCACCCACTTTGTCCACGCCTTAAAAATCGGAAAGATGTGACAAGAGGTGTGGATTGTTTGTATAAAGTATGATAAACTAATGTCACTATCCATTACTCTATTGATAGACTCAATTATATTGATATCTTGATAATCATTTGTGTTGATTGACCTTGATTACTTTGTTAGTTGTGTTTGATTGTATTTAAGGTGTGTTTGGTGTTGACTGTCCATCACATCCAACTGTCCCTTACTTCCTTTGGACTCTCCCATCTCAACAATACACACATTCTTGACATCACAACAAATCTAAAACATCTATAAAAGAAGGGACTGTACTGACAAGTGACATGGGCTGAGGAGGTCAGCCACCTCATGGACTACAAGGTCATCCCTCCTCCACTGGCCACTGCCACTGGACACCTGGTCTTATCATCATGATCCTGTTCCGCTGTCTTCTTCCATGTCATTCCAATCACTCCACATTCACCTTCGTCCAAAGACACTGCTTGTCACTCTCTCATCAGCAGCTGGCCATGAGTCAACCAAAGGTATTCATCTCACGTCCTGACATACCAACACCAGCCATTCAACTACTCAAACAAAAGTAAGTCAAGTCATTCCATTCCAGTTAAAAAGTAATTTGTGTGACCTATTCTGACCTGTTTAGGTTTGATGTAAATCTGTGGTCAGAACCTCGGCCATGCCCAAGGGAAGTCCTGCTCAAGTCAGTCCAAGGGGTATCCGGACTCTTCTGTACCATCATGGACAGAATCGACGAGGAACTCCTGACAGCAGCTGGTCCTTGTCTCAAGGTCATTGGGACAATGAGTGTGGGTCATGACCATGTGGATTTGAGCGCAGTCAAGGCCAAGGGTGTCAAACTAGGATACACTCCGGATGTTCTAACAGATGCCACTGCAGAGTTAACTGTGGCTGTTCTGCTTGCAGCATCACGCAGACTATTCGAGTCACATGCAGCACTCCTCAAGTAATTCAAATCACTATTAGAATTCTACATGAAACAATTAATTCAAACAATTCCAATTAAATAAGTTTTTGGTTGTGTTTCAGCGGGGAATGGGGAAAAAGTGCATGGGGACCCACCTGGTAAGAATCACACGATAAACGAATCAAAACGAAAACCCAATTTAATTCTCTTTTGTTTTATCTTTTAGGATGATGGGTATGGGCCTGGCAGAGTCTACCGTGGGTATTTACGGTATGGGCAGAATAGGTCAAGGGGTCATGAAGAGACTCACTCCATTTGGAGTGGCAAAGTTCCTGTACAGTGGAAGGGGGAAGAGAAACGATGGTAAGTTAATCATAAGTAAGCTCCCATTGGAATACAAACTTTGCTTTATTATTAGTTGAAGGAGCGTCGTTTGTTAGTTTCGATGAGCTGTGTGCCTCTAGTGACTTTCTGATTGTGACTGCTGCGTTGACACCCGACACGAAAGAGATCTTCAACGCCCGTGCCTTTGAACTCATGAAACCCAGTGCAGTTTTTGTCAACACTTCCCGTGGTGGTGAGTGAGGGTGACCTCTGTGCAGAGTGTGTGGATTAATCACCTTTAATTCCAGGATTAGTCCAACAGGACGACTTGGTTGCTGCTCTCAAGGAGAAGAAAATCTTTGGTGCTGGACTTGACGTCATGACTCCTGAACCACTTCCTACTGACCATGAACTCACCAAACTAAGCAACTGCGGTGAGTATGACTAATGTATGTAGAGTGAGAGTGATTGGTTGACCTCTGACCTTTTCCTTCCTTTCCAGTTCCTCCCAAGTGGAATGATTCTGGTGTGACTGTCCCCTCCACTCATCCTCCCTTCTCATCCTCATCTCATCTCTTGTGTTTATTCGTGAATCCTCATAACTTCCTTCACTCACCACTCCACATTCAAGTATGATCACAACCATTTATAATAAAATGACTAATTCATTACTTTTTGTTTTTTAGTTTTGATTCCTCACATTGGGAGTGCCTACTTTGCAGAGCAGGACTGCCATGGCTGTTCTTACGGCAGAGAACATCCTTGCAGGCATCGAAGGGAAACCACTCCCCAAGGAAATCAAATGAAAACACTTCCTCTCAAGAATTCATCTTTCAATAAAATGATGGAGTCTGGAACTTAAGCCTTTAGTCTCTCCTGTAGATCCTCTTGGGGTTCACAGGGACTTTATTCATACCCTTGAGAGAGTACTCCCTTCCCTTCAAATGATGTACTCAATTGGAGTTGTTTTTCCTTTTGTATCTTTGTGTGGGTGTAACTGTATCCTTGACAGGAGGAGCATATCGTCCTTGTGTCCTCCCTTCTCCATTGTTTTCCTCAATTAGATTAATGACTCTTCCAATGCCACTCATCTCAACTCCCTTGTCCTCATACAAGACTTGTTCACTCCATAGGAGACAAAGTGTGACTGAAATGTTTCCCTTTTTCCTATTTGTTTTGCCCTGTCTCGTGATAGGAGGAGAAGATTTAGCTGTTAATAGAAGTGGCCAATGGATACAAATGGACACTGCACCAACACAAGTTACATCCAAGTACACCGCATGCGTCACAAACTCTGACTTGGTCATTATTTTCCACACCTTCGAGGCATCAGACTTCCCATTTACCCAGCAATTCGTGTTGGATCTCCTTCTGAGGTTCATGAAACACCCTGGGAATCGTATTGCACTTATTAATGACTCAGATGAGCAACACCTCGTCATTTCACTCGTAACCATAATGGACGAAGAAGGTATTCGAAAGAGGATTCTAACTGGGATATCCCGCGAGGGTCCTGGATCTTTGACTGGAGTTGCCATGTACATGGCAATATCACATTTGTTGGCACTTCGGAGACCAATCCTCCAACCTCACCAACACATCCTAGTCATCACAGATTCAGAAAGTAACAAGGAAAGCAAACCACCAAGACAAGCATCCACAGCAAACAAGTATGGAATCAAAACATACGGAATCGGGGTAGGAAAGAATCTACCATACAATGAACTAATGCTAATCACGCGTCAAGATGAGTCAAACACCCTCAATGTGACCAACTACACGGCCTTGGCTGATGTCCTCGGAAGAGCCAATGACCTCGTCTGTCAGAAGAATGTCAGAGAAAAGGCAGGGCCCAGTTCAGCTGTCTGTAAAGGGGATCAGGACGTCCTTGTCCTTCTCGACGCATCAGGAGCCATCGGGAGACCCTTTTACAACAAACTCAAGGAAAGCATCGCAAAGTTTGCGGAAGCGCTGCTCCAGAATGTCGGGAGTCGGTTCGCTTTCCTTACTTTTGCCAACAAGACGATGATTGAAGTTCCACTGATGAACACACTTAGTGCAAGCCAAGTGAGGGACAAGGTGCTCCAGTCTCCATATGTGAAGGATGGGATACGACTGGGAATGGCAGTTGACATTGGTATACGGGAACTCAGTTCCCGTGGTAGGAGAGGAGTCAATCAGAATCTGATTGTCTTTACAGATGGAATGAGTTTTGATAACTTGAGTTCTTCAAGTAACCAGGCCATCAGAAAGTACGGAGTTGCCATTGGACCAGACTACAACCTCAACATTCTCAAAAGAATTGGTGATTCTGGGCTGTATGTGACTGGAAGTGGACCAATTGGGCAGAATACGACTCCATTCCAATCCCCTTCCGACATTCTGCATGACATTTCCATTGACATGTGTGGACGGAGTAGTTTTGGACCAAAGCAAGGTGGTTCCAAGTTTGTTTGTAAGAAGCCCATTCACTTGGCCATCCTTGTTGACACGTCAGAGAGTGTGGGAGCAGTTGAGTATAATCTGTTAAAGAGTTATGCAGCCAGTTTGGTCTATTCATTCTCACAGACCCCGGGGTCAAAGGTTGCCTTTTACCCTTTCACCACTCACGTTAAAGATGAATTTGGTTTTGAACACAATGCAAGTTTTATGCAATCGGCCATTACGGAGTATTCACAGATAGGAGATGATACAGACATCGCCAAAGGAATTGAATTTGCGAGTAAAGCCCTTGTAGATAGTAGAGGTGACAAAGAGCCCCATCAGCTCCATTTGCTTGTAATTACGGATGGTATGAGTCTGGGTAATGTGAGTGACATGTATGGAGTGGGTGTGAGGGATACTGGATACAGTCGTTATGTCGTTGGTGTTGGTGAGGACATCAACAAACCCCTGTTGTTGACAATTGCGGGTGAATATGGGCACATACTGACAGCTCCTGATGCTGGTGCTCTCATCCGTCGATTACCACGAATGGTTAAAAGTATTTGCAAGTGCAGGTCATACTCTCCAAGTATCAATCAAACAAAACAATTGGAAAACATATCAACAACAAATCCCAAGAATAACGTCTAATTCCATCTAAATAACTCCACTGTCTATTCTATACTTATCTCTGGAAGAGGAAATAAATGTTGAATTCATGAGGCTGTTTGTTGGAGGTGGTGCCTTTACTAGGCTTCTTCATTTGACACATACCGTGTGATCCACCCAAAAGTAAGAGTAAAACCTTTTCACTGGAAAAACCCTGGCCTCCCATTGGTCCCTTATGGGAGGCCTTAGAGGCCTCTGATGACTGGTTAAACTAACTACTTTTGGGTACTTAAACGGTAAACTTTTGTAATGGAAAGTTTTTACAAAAGGCCAAGAGCCTTGAGTCTGTTTCTTGTCACGTAGGGTGCGGGTTATTGATTCCAATGGTTGTTGACTTGTTAGATGCCCAGATGTCCTTCATCAGTTCAATTGAATAAAGAGATAAGATTGAACTGGAGTGTTGTGGATAAACGAAAGGTAGAAATACTCCAGAAAAACATTCCAGACTCTACAAGTGTACAAGTGAGTTATTAGTCTACTTGTGTCAGAATGTTCATCCAATCCATGAAGGTTCTCTTCTTCATCATAACTACATTCACTACATTCACTACACCACTCGCTGCTTCACCCTTTGATGACCTCACTTCCAATGAAATCAAACAAGTGGTGGAAATAGTTCAAAAGTCTTCTCTATTCTCCACTCGCATTGAATTCCCAATCATTCGAATGAAGGAACCAAAGAAGGAAGACTGGTTGAATGGAATTGCAAATAAACAACGATTTGCCCATGCTGCTGTCTTTGATTTCCAGACAAACATCCTCACTGACCTCACAATTGACCTCATATCCAATCATATCCTGTCCATCCAATCCCATGAGGATGGACTAGCACCTCCAGTACTCAATTCAGAAGTAGTTGCAGCCATGGACATTATCCACAAGAACCCCCTTTGGCAAGCAGCAGTCATCAAGAGAGGAGTTGCTGTGGAAGATGCAATTACAGAAATATGGCCTGCAGGGGGTTTGCTACCTTCAGAAATGGGTCCAGGGAAAAGGATCCTGCGTGGATTGACCTACACAACACAGTCACGGTATCATTTCTGGAACCCAGTGGAGGGCATTGTGGCTGTGGTTGATTTGGTAAAGGGTCAAGTGGTGGACTTGTGGGATGATGATGTGGTCAATGTCACTTCCCCAGGAATAGTAGAACTACCTGACTTCCTTACCAAACCACACTTGACCCCATTGAAGATTGATCAACCAGAGGGTAGTTCCATTGGAGTGGATGGACATGAACTGAGTTGGTACAAGTGGAAGATGAGGTGGAGCATGGACCCAATGGTTGGTCTACAACTCTACCATGTGACATACAATGGAGACTGCGTAGACAGATCTGTCTTGTACAAAATATCCATTGGAGAAGTGTTTGTTCCTTATGGGAATGAAGGGAGGGGATGGAGATGGAGACATGCGTATGACTGTGGTGAATATGGAATGGGAAAGAACTTTGTTCCCTTGATCCTTGGGGTTGATGTCCCAGACAACGCAGTCCTCTTCAACTGTACAATTCCAAGTGAGACAGGGGGAGAGTCAAAGGTCAAGAATGGATGTTTTGCAGCCTACGAGAGAGACAGAGGGATGCTGTACAAACATCAATCATGGGAAGTGGGTGGAGGGAACCCAGACACTTCATCACGGCGTGGGAGGGACTTTGTGTTGACCTTCATGACAGCCATTTCCAATTATGACTACGTCTTTGACTACATCTTCCACATGGATGGAACCATTGAAATCAAGACAAGACTCACTGGGATTCTGCTGTCCAAAGGAGTTGAGAAGAGTAAGAATGGTGATAATGATGAGAATGTAGTTGACTTTAGTTCCTTCATTGATGACTACGTGGTGGGACCACAACATCAACACTTTTTTAGTTACCGGATTGACTTGGATGTTGATGGAGTGAATAACCACGTGGTTCAAGTGGACACAACCCCTGATCCAGTGGGTACCAACCCAACCCCTTGGGATTATGGTCTCTTCTCTGCCAAAAAGTTTCTTTTCAAGACAGAAGACTACCGAGACCACAACTTTGAAGTTCACAGGAGTTGGCATGTGATTAATTCCCATTCTAGGAATGACTTTGGATCCCCTCGTGGCTACGCATTGAAACCAGGTGGTGCGAACATCTTCAATTACATGACAGAAGAGAATCCTCGTTTCTCTCATCTCCACTTCCTCCGTCATCCCTTCTGGGCCACAGCCTATCAGGATGAAGAACAGGAACCTAGTAGTAGATACCCACGAACTGGTAGACCGAATGAAGGTCTTCCTGAATACATTAGAGATCGAAGTTCCCTTGAGGATGCAGATGCAGTTCTTTGGTTTACATTTGGATCTACCCACAACACTCGTCCAGAAGAATGGCCAATACTCAACTGTCTCACTCTAGCTGGATTCTCACTCGTACCTACAAACTTCATGTCACAGAATTCAGAAATGGCACTACAAAACAAATGCCCTTGATATGATAATAAATATAAAATAAACTATTCTTTGTTTTATTCTCATATTCCATGTCTTTGGTACAAAGTGAATAGAAACTTGTATAATAAAAATAGAATAGAGTGAGTAAGTGTGTGTGTATTTGTGTATAGTATAGAGTGCAAGATAGAAGAATGTAAACTAAATGATTGTTAAATTGAGGGCAATTGTGATGTATTATATGGATGATAAAGTATTTAATCTCATATGATTAACAGAGAATTCCTTTTAATTCTACAGATTCTATTCATTTGTGTTTAGTTGTGTTGTGTGATGGATTGTGACTACATTGCAATTGACACTTCAACGGGAGTTGTGACTTCAGGAAGAACAAGAAACCCTTCAATCTCATTTCAAGATAACTTTGATACTTTCCTTACAGCCTTGGAGAATGGAAACACTGGACACATCAAACTACTATTCCAAATATACCCAGAACAACACTTTGAAATACTGAGTTGCAGAAACGAATCTGGTCAAACACTCCTCCACCAATTGGCCATTTCAAGTAAAGTCCACTTCCAACTCCTTTTCTTTTCATTTGTGTTGATATTTGTAGGTGGTTGTCCCTACATGGACAGACTCGCTCTGACTGAACTCATTTACTATCGAATCCAAAGGACAGGGGCTGTGGATGTTGCAAAGGAATTTAGATTCAGAGTGGACGAATGCAAGAATAGTCCTTTACACTTTGCAGCCAAGTACAAGAGGAAACATTTGTTGAATTGGTACATCAAAAGGAAACTACTTGATGGTTTATTTGATGAAAACAGTGAAGGAATGTCCCCATTTCATTACCTTGTGTCTGGTAATTAAATACTTTGATTGGATGTTGGTTTTTATTAGATTGTAATGATTGATTGTTTAGCCAAGAGCAAAGATTTTGTTCCACTTGCTCATAGGATGTGGAATAGTTTGAATTGTGTTGATGAGAAGATGAATTACACGAGACTGTCTCCTCTACACATTGCTGCAAAGGAAGGACTCTTGGAAATGGTACAATTCTTAATAGAAAAGGCTGGTTTCTCTCCAGATGACCCTGGATTTGATGATAACTGTGGATTCTACCCTTTACATTATGCTATCAAATATGCAGGTCACAAAATACTCCATTTCAACATACCATTTCCAATTCCTGTTTAATTTCAGATGACAAGGATGCAAGTTGTTTTGGTCGTATCAAATACCTACTGGAAAAGACAAGTCTTGATTGTTTACAAACTAAAGAGACGAGAGACAGTCCAATCCATATTGCAGCAAAGTATGGAAAACCAAACATCCTTCAATACCTACTGAGGATCGATTGGGCAACCAATTCAGGTGCATCGGCCAATGCCACACCTCCAGACTGGACTCGTCTCCCTCCACTCCCTTCATTCCATAAGAAGGATGGTCGTGTTCATGTCTTTTCAATCATGAGTGGACTCAATGCAGAGAGACAGACTTGTCTCCATGTCATTCCTCAAGAGAGTAAGCACAAAAGAACAAATCAACAAAAGAATCAGTCTCACATTCCTTGAATGTTTCACAGGTGTGCCACAAGAGTGCGTAGAGTGTGTGAGTCTCATCCTAAGTCAAAACTGTCTAAACTTTTCAAGAAACAAGGAAGAGTTTTGTATGAGAAAGGACAAGTGTGGATTGAATGCATTGGAATATGGAGCCAAATACGAGGCAGTGGAAGTATGCAGAGAAATCTTGTCATTCCTCAAGTGTGACGTCCAATCAAAGTGGTTGAAACATCAAACATTGACTCTCTTGTACAGAAATGTACCTGAAACACTCCTACCCGTGTTTGAGTCTTGTCTGGTGGTTGAACATCAACTGATGAGGAGACACAAGGTGGTCACTGGTGACTTGGCACCTATTCTGGGAGAGAGAAAATACAATGAACCAACAGCAATGCTCAAACCAGAGTCTTTTTATTTGCATAAAATCAACCACATGGAGAGTGGAATCAGAAACAAGGTTCTGAGGAATCCCCTGGTTGAAAAGTTTATTCAACAAAAGTTCCTGTTGATTGGAAACGTGCTCTTTACAGGATGTATTATACAAGTAAGTCTCCTCTCTTTGATCTTATGAGAATAATTAATCATCTAATGAAACTCTCATTAGATTACGTATATTATTCTATATACTCTACTTGCATATCTCTCATTTGAGAAATGTTCCAGAGGGAATGAAACCATTGAAGATAGTCAATACAGTGGTAAGTCAATCTATTGTATTTGATTGTATTTGATTGTATTTGATTGTATTTGATTGTATTTGATTGTATTTGATTGTATTTGATTGTATTTGATTGTATTTGATTGTATTTGATTGTGTATTTAGTTGTAGGTCATAGATGTTCTGACCTTTTCCTTTCTGAGAAGATCCTTGGTGTACCAGTCTTGATATTTGCTTTACTCCTCCTGTGGAAAGAAGCTTATCAACTGATACGAAGTAAAACATGGCAAGCACACTTTAGAAAGTATGCAAACTGGATGCAACTCAGTTTCACTCTAATCACTCTCACTACCACCATAACATTCATCCTATCAAATGAAAACCACCTCCTAGAATACAATATACACCGCTTTCTAACAGTGGTAGGGTCAGTTCTACTGTATTTCAATAATAATTAATAAAATTGTATTCTATTCTATGTATAGTGTGGAGTTTTACTTGGAGGAATACTCAGTTTATACGAATTCAAAAAGATATCAAAGTTTGGAGAGTTTTCACGCATCTTCTGGAAGGTATTCATTAATATTATGATAAATGCATCCTACATTCCATGTTGTTTTGTAGGTTGCCAAGAAGTCAGCTCTTCTATTTGCCTATTATTGCATGCTAATGTTTGCATTCATGGTGTCATTTGGAATACTCACACCAGACGTATGAACCAATTAATGCAATTAATGTCTGTGGGTATAAACTGATTGTTTTTGATTTTAGAAGGGAGACTTTCAACTACCTTTTGGAATAGTTAAAGTGATAGCAATGATGGTTGGAGAATACGAGTTTGATGGTAACTTTGAACGTGGTAATCCTTCATCTTATTACCTTCTACTGGGGAAACTGGTTGTATTCACTCTATTCATATTTGTGGCTGCCATTGTGGGTCTCAATCTACTCATTGGGTTGGCAGTAGAAGACATACAGGTAACAAAAACAATCCCCACATACATACAACCCTATATAACAATTTCTTCTCAGGGACTCAAGGCTGATGCTCGTACAGAGATCCTTGCAACACAACTTGAGTTGATTTACCAGACTGAGAAATTAATAATTTCTCTCCGTCCATTCATTGGTCAAAAGTGGTTTGAATGGATGCTGGATAGGTCTAATCTCATCCTCAAGTAAACAACCCCATCTATTGACTCTATTGTTAAACTATCAACTACATTTGTTTATTTCAGCACTAACCATCCACACAGCAAGAGATACTTTTACACAACATTCAAGTTCTCTGTACCCAGTGATGGAGAGGGGGAGACACACAGGGGGCCTTAGAATACAAAGGGAATGAATTAATTCTATTTAATTGACAATTATCACTCCCTTGTCAAATTATCAACTGTAATAAATACGTATTTCATGGTAATCTTTATCCATACCCTACCCCAGTTTCATTTATTTTATATACTTATTTATTCATTTATCACCCCATCCTTCTACTTGAGTAGTTTAAAAATACAAACAGGATCCAGAGAGGAATGAGGGAATTAGAAGTAGGGCAAGTATTCAGGTTAAGTGTCCCTTCAAAGGGATAAGGGTTCATTTTAAAATAGGACAGTTCACTTTCCCCTTCCATTAAACCCATTCGAACGAATTAAAAGAAGTTCTACAAATATGGGAGCAGAACTATACAAATTGTGAGTAATTTCCAGTCAAAGTTTAGTAAATTCTTTAACTACGTCGTAGACTACTCTTAAATGTTCATTCCTTGTTGAATTCTAAACCAAACCCAGAGATCTAAGTGTTTAATTTAACATTCTCCAAATACTGAGATCCACTTTTAATTCTTTGTTATAATTGTTGTCTAATGTTATTATAAATTGTATCTTTATTTGTGGTTTCCATCCAGTCCTTATTTGCATGCCAATTCTATTAGAGAAGAGGGAAGGGAGGAGGTATAGAAGATTAGATTAGGACATTTGCTATGCCCTTGTCATTCCACTTTGTAATACTTTGTCATTCAACTGCCTCGTGCAACTAAATAACCTCCAAATAAGTAATTAATTAAGATATTCATTAGAATAAATTAAACAATCTCAGTCTTATTTGGAATGACGCACTCTGAGGAAGATAAAAACAAGTTGGTATCCAAGGTAAGAATCATTTACACTCAAGGGACTCTCACTTATTACACTTTTTACTTGTTTTGTAAAGTTAAGGGAACTATTGGGAGATGTGGAATGTGAAGACAAGTACAAAATGGAGAATGGATACCTACTCAGATGGCTACAATGTAAGAATTAAGTTAAATTAAACTATTAAACTAATAAATCTAATAAAACACATAAATAGATGCAAACTATGATGAGAACAAGGCAGCCATTGCATTCAAGAAAGTAAGTAAACTTATTATGTAGAGTCCATTGATGGAAGTTATGAATCCTTCTCCATTTTAGTCCCTGGAGTGGAGAACAATCAACAGAGTTGACTCCATTCTGGAAGAAGACTTTCACGCCATCTCTACAAAGTTCCCAATTGATTTGTCAGAAGTTGACAAAAAGGGAAGAGTTGGTAATAAGACTATTCTATACTTGTGAACTAATTAAATGTTAAACGTATAATTATTATTTATTATATTATTATTTAGTTGTGAAGATATCCATTGAATCCTTCAATTGCAAGGATCTTGACTTTCGTCATGAGAGTGAAAACTACGCTAGATTTGCCATATGGACGAGTGAGAGGATTGAAAAGAGGATTCGTGAAGAGTGGGAAAGGTCAGGTGGGGCTGTGAATCAGACATCAGTGGTTGTTGACTGTGCAAAGATGTCAGACCACGTCAAGGACGTGGGGATGAGGAACCTCTACTCAGGTCAATAACAAATATCTAATATTTATAATCTATACTGATAAACCTAATAATAATCTAATCTTCTAATCTTATGATTTATAGTAATCATGCTCCTCAAACCAATCATCACCACTCTTACTAAAAACTATCCAAATGGGGCAGAAGTGACATATGTAGTCAATGGTAAATAATATACAATCTAATTAATCAAATCTAATCTCCATCTAATGAATTTATTCTTCCATTATCAGCTTCCAAGTTCTTTACAATCGTCTATTCTGCAATCAAACATCTTTCATCAAAGGCAACTGCTGACTCTCTACAAGTTCATGGCTCTGATAGCAAATTCGACTGGAGAGTAGAACTCTTCGGATGAGAAGAAGATTCGTTGATATTCCATTCAATCCAAATAACTTGTGGTATTCTACTTGTATTCTAATAACTGTAACTGTGTATTAACAATAAACACAAAGAAACGTTGAAGAATTGTTGTAGAAAATGGATGTGAAATGAAGGAATAAGGGAATGTTAATGTGTGAAGAATAACAAGTAAGAATCGTAATTTCTTATTTTAATAACTCGTGTTAATTCTGGTTTTATTATTTATTATTTCAACTCCAAAAGATACTTTTGAATTCTATCCTTTGCAGAGAAAGGAAGTAATAAGATAGGCGTAATTCTGTAGGTCATCATAGTCTCTCACTTCCACAACATTGTTCCCTGCAAGGGTACGAAGAGCAGGAATGTTTATGTCAGTACCAACAGCAACAGCAAAACGATTCGTCACTCCAAGGGCCTTGGCAGCAGATGCAACTTCACTAGGATTGTCACGACTCATCCCATCTGAGAAGATTACAAGGATCTGATGGGCTTCTGCTCGCTTGTTGCTAGACAATTCCTTTGCACCCTTGATGTAAGCGTCCTTTATGATTGTTCCTTTGTTAATGTACGGTGTACTCTTAATCTTACTCACAACTTCACTCGCTTTCAGTTTGTTGTTCAACGGAATATGCACTACTCCATCCACTGAAAAGTAAACCAATCCAACTCTACTTTTCACTTGGTACAGGAAGGAAAGAGTCAAATTAGCTACAAACGACTTTAGCATTTCATACTCTGCCTTCCCAACACTCCCAGATGAGTCAAGCACAATGACCAAGTCAGAGATGGCGATGCAGTTGGGACCCTTAGTAGGCTCAGGGCATATCCCATTGTATACGTGGTCAAGGGGCTCAAGCAGAATGTCCGTTTCACTGTTTGTTGGATTGGGAATTACAACCTGGACGTTTGACCCCGCAATTGATTGTAGAACCACCAACTTATGATCAGGACCAATCGCAATTACATATTGTGACAAGACTTCTCCTGCCTTCAAGTCAGCCCCAGTCAAGTTGTCTGCACTCATCCCATCTGAAATGAGGAGGAGGGTCTGAGCAACGTTTGGTCTTTTGTTCTTTTGCATTTCCTTCACTGCAATTCCGTAGGCTGCACCTAGTCGGGTTCCTTCATTTATAAACGGCAACTGCTTGATCTTGTCCATAATCTGAACTACATTCAAAGTGTTTCTGAAGAGAATGTCAAAGGAAGTTGTATTGGAAAAGGAAATGAGAGAGAAACGGCTTCCGTGTCGTAGCAAGATCCATTGGGCAAACTGTGCGACACTGTGTTTGATGATTTCATAGAAGGGACTGCCGATACTTCCTGAAGAGTCCAAAAGAACAAGTACATCCTCCTGGTCTTCACAATAAGGCTTCACCTCGATTCCAACGAATTGAGTCGTATTCCTGTCGCATACAGCGTGTGTAATGTTCTCCAGAATCTTGTACAGAGCATCGTAGTTTGCAACTTGGAAAACGTTTTCCCTTGCAATCTGTTCTAATTCCTGTAAATGTATGAGTCCACCTATCCCTACAGCCACCATGTTGATTCCCTTTGCTCTTGCTTCGATGGATGGTTGTCTTGGTTGTGGTCCTGTATTGGTTGCACCATCTGTCAATACAACCATACTTTGGTATCTTCCATTCTTAGCAGTGGAGAGTTCCTTTGTAGCCAGTCTGATTGCATCCCCTGTGGCTGTCCTCCCTCGTGAGAAAGGAGTAGCCTGGATTGTCTCATTGATTATGGCAGGGTCAAGGGTGTTACTGAGGGGAATGTGGACTGCTGCAGTAGTTGAATAGTAAATGAGAGTAATCTTGTTGTTTGTATTCTTCACAAAAGCATTGACAAGCTTCAATACAAAATCCCTTGCAGCATCATACTGTTTGATTCCAATGCTATTTGAGGAATCCAATACAATTGCCAAGTCACTTTGATTGATGCACTTAAGGGGTGGTGGTGGTGCAACTCTTCCTTGAATGTTGTTGTCATTCCCTCCACTCAAACTGTCTTCTGTTGTACTCCATTCATCCTCTCCAACAACAATTGGATGAATACAAGTACATGCAAGTACCAAAATGATAAGCAGAAACATTCTTCACTGGATGCAATTGAATACTCTACTGAGGGAGGGAGGAGTAGTAGAGGGTAAGGAGACAAAGGAATGGAAACAATGCAAAGGAGTTTACGCTTTGACTCAAGGTACCCAACCGCTTTTAATCTCCAAAGAAACTTTAACTTCCAATTCAAGGTTTGACCTTCCATTGTTCAATCTTCTTTCACTCACCGAACATCCCATCATCTTCAGAAATTGAATTGGATAGCACGTGCATCCATTTACATTGGTTCACAAAACACAAAGTGGAAAAGTGTCTGGGAGTCACACGATGCATGGTTTTGAACTCTACCCACTGCAACAAATGACAATAAACCTTATAAGAAGTAGACGTTCCTCAAACCTAGATATTCGACATAAACTCTTTTAATAAAGGTGAATTTTGTGATATGGATGATACTTGATGAATACTGTTGGTGTTTCTGCTCAGGCATTGATTGGTTGTTCTCCAGAGGAGAGTGACTCATCAGAGAGGGAGTGGAGGAGAGCCCTTCCTTCCACTTGACTTCCATTAAAGGCAACAAGGGAGTCTCCGTTGCAGTTCCCATCCACAAAGCCCTCTCCCTTCACAAACCTAAAAACAACAAGGTCAAAGGTCAACCAATGTATGAAGTTCATTCACAATCCACACTCAATTCTTTTCCTTCTTCTCCAACTTGTCTTGTCCTTCGTACCTGTAGCCAATGGAAGTCCCTTCGGGGTCTTTCCTCTTCCCAAGAATCACCCAGAAAAGGAAGCACAGAATCAAAAGGCCAATCAAAATACCACCACCTACAAACCACAAATCATTTACAGAATTCAGTCACTATTGTTATAAATTGTATTGTGTGTTGCTTTACCGATGATCCACCCAATGGGGTTCTTGGGCAGAGTAGGTGGAAGGAGGAGCTTATCCAGGACAGTGAGACTCCCATTGTTTTGTGGAAGTGGAATGTTGAGAATGTTGCAGAGGAGAGGGAAGATGTGGATGTTTTCAAAAGGTTCTACTTCAACTCCCTCTCCTAGCAGTGGTCCTCTACCCCTGAAGAAAGCCTCCATCCTCATCAACTCATTCCCGTATCCATGAGTCCCGTAAATGTGAGTATCAGAATCTGTTGAAAAGAAGGAAAACAAAGTTAATGTTGATTGGTGGATATGCGCCTTCGGGGATTTACGGGTAATGTTGAACATGTGGTCGTAGGAAGCCATCTTACGGTAAAAGTCGTCAAAGACAAATCCAAGATGGGCGAATGCAAGAATGGGAGGAATTCGTCTGCAGTGAGAGTAGAACCAATGGGGTTTGAGACTAGGAAGGTCGTCTCTCTTGTATACGCTCATATTCAAACCCTCTGTGGCATGCTTCAATTCTTCATAAAAGGATTCCACATCTACAAAATAAACAAATGCCAATTAGTGTCCATTTGGAATCAACTTCTAACCACGTTCTACCTTCATGAGGTTGAATGAGGAAGTTTGGTGAACCTCCATACTTTGTGTACTTGGTTGTGTCTGCAATGGCCGTAAAATTGATGATCTTGGTCTGGTTCACTTCTTCGAAGCCATGGTCACTCAAGAAGAAGAGATTCACGTGGTCAAGGATCTCCAGATCCCTTAGGTTTTCTAACAAGTGCCCGGTTAAGTTGTCCATCCGAGAAATGACTGCCTCCACTTCCGGCGACTCTGGGCCAAAGGCATGTCCCACCTCATCCGGGTATTCAAAGTAGACAAAGAGGAGATTGGCAGGGTGTGTTGAGTTGGTCATCCAGGATATGACTGTGTCCACCCGAGACTCAAAAGGCACTGAGGGGTCCCAGTCAACGGAGTGAGTGGCTTTGGTCTTGTTGAGGCCATAACCGGCAAGTGAGCCTGGCCACATCATAACTCCAGACACTCCACCAGCCCACTCATTCAGTACCTGAAACCAGTAAATACGGAATGAGTGAATGATTAATTTAGTGTTCAACTACTGACCCACAGAGGGACAACGGAGGGATCAAATGCCCAGAAGCGTTCGTCGGTGATTCCGATTGTTTCATTGTACAGAGGGTCGAAGATCTTTTCATTATGGACAACTCCGTGAGTTTCTACGTGGAGACCCGTGGCAATGGAGATGTGATTTGGAAACGTCTTTGTCGGGAACTGAGGCTGTGAAACCATTAGCTAGAGTTAACTTAAGTTGCACATAGAGTAAGTACAGGATATGGTTCATGTGTATTACCTTCATGTATGGAGTTGATACTCCTGTTTTCTTGATCCAGTCCAAGTGTGGAGTGTCTGCCTTGTCAAAGTAGTCGTATCTGAATCCATCGTATGAAATGACTACTACAATTGGACGATCTGATAGGCGTGTCTTGTTCCCTTTGAGATTAGGTGGACTGATGAAGTCTGGATGTGTCCCTCCACCGGAGCGTGAAAGAAGGCACAGGAGGACTAGAAAGGTCAACATCACAAAGGACCAAAGGAACGTTGAGTATTAATCACATCATAATTTAATCTGTCAACTGAAAAGGAACTGTAAACAGACACATGGAATATGAGCAGCTGTATGAGTGGTGTGGCTACTCTCCAGACTTCATGACACAAACAGGAACAAAGTAAAATGACTCTTCATTCAATCAAACTCAACCATCACTATTCAATTCATAAATCAATATAACTTATGAAGTATTATTCAAACAAATTTCTTGCTCCCTTCATGGCTAAGTGGCTTCCCCAAAACAAAAGAACTGTAATCATGCATGCATGCTGTTTAACTTGAAGCATAGAAAAACCAAGGGTCCATGGCCCATAAACTCGTCTATTGAATTGAGGGGCCACGGTTTTTTCAAAACAATGTTTTTTCAAACTCTTGAAGTAAAAGCAGGGTATCGTGTTACACCTATTATGGACCTACATCAAGGTCCATGGTTACCTACAAGTTCAACTTGTGAATGTTACCTCACCGATTTCTCCAGTGCGTGGATTCATCTTCTTCTCATGGTAAGTGTAACCAGTTGAGACCCATCCAAATTCCAGAAATCAGAGTAGACGGGATCCTTTCCAATTTTTTCTAATCGCATTTGATCAATGAGAAATCAACCTGTCTTACCGTTTTCACCCAGCTTCACTCGAGTTCTCATTAGAAAAAGCAGTGGATGCGGTTGGAAAAGTACCTGTTCAATTAAGAGATTTCTAAAATTCGGGCTTTTATCCATTTCTGGGAAGCCAGCCTCACATGTCCTCCTAATATGGGAATTAGACACACCCACGTTCATGTAGTTTTACGATACCCCTAGGCAAAACGACGCCTTCTGACAAAATGAGTTAATAATTGATGAGTAATTACTGTTTATTTTATGAGGTAATTAAGTTTTACTGTACAAAATGCTAATCATGCTCCATTTCTT
>VNWY01001271.1:0-17972 GCA_009869845.1 Pseudachorutes palmiensis | reverse complement strand
AAATGTTTTCCTTCTTCTTCTCGTCTGCTGTTGCACCAGGTAAACTCAAACAAGTTTTGGTGGAAACGGATTTAATGTTGTCAGCGTCCATTTTCTGTAAAGAAAAAATACAGGAATTACATCATTATTTTAAAAATATACAAGGATGAGGTTACCTTCCATGGGATTGCAGGTGTCAAGGCTTGCGTGCTTTCAGTTACGTTGCAAGCTGCTAGCTTCAATACTTCTGGATCCTTAGTGGTCAAGCACTTGTTTTTAAATGCATGATTTTGTATCGTTGGGTTTGCAAGGATTTGGATGTCGACGCATGAGCGAAACATTTGGTGCGCATCTCCTGTTAAAAAATGAATTTTAAAAATTTATATTTGAAACCATATAAATAAATGAATAAATTATAATTTGCAGAGAATGCTTACCCATGTATGTATACTGAATGGCGCAGGAGTCACAGGTAAGCGTTTTCGGAAGACGAATGATGCCATCAAACCAGAATCCACCGTTGGAACTGATGTTTAGCATATTACCAGTAATGTTGACATTCAACATGTTCTTGGTGGTTACGCTAACTATATCCAGCACGTGCTGGTTGTAACACGCTTGCGTCTCACTTTTGGCAGGAGTTTCACAGAGTCGCCACTGAGCAAATCCACCATGAGGATTTTGAACGTTGACGCCGACATCGATTTCTTGACCCTTTGCATATACAACTGTTGGTCCTTTGGTCCCAAGCAGTCCACCGTACTCGTGCTTCCTAGGTGTCGGAGTAGCAACGCCGCCATTGACAAAGTCAATTGATTCATCTCCGCAGACCCCACATTGCTCTCCAAGGATTGAAGTTTGTCGCCATCCAACCCAGTCTCTCACAACCCAAGCTCCTCCTTCTAACTTCATTGCTGTTCAAAACAAAAGATTTGAGCTTATTTTCGTATAACAAGCTAAAGAGTATTTGCAAGATATTTCTTTAAAACTATGAAACTTTTAACAAGGTTTTTAGTTTTATTTTGTATTTCTCTTTTACCCATTCCGCAATTGTTAATATTACAACCGCCTTGGATCCAACCATCTACTTCACGTCCCCTTGGAACCGCTTGACAAGAATGAGCTCTTGCAAGGTCGATTTGAAGCAACAAGGCTGCGAGAAGTGCGATTTGCGACTTCATCGTTATTTAATTGAAAGGTAGTTGGATTGAAAAGATTAGTTCATGGAGCACCATATCCATACAGTAGCAATATTTATACTTCGTTTGATGAATGGCCAATAACGTAAATCACAGATGTGACTTGGTAATCAGAACCTCTGTAACCTAAGTGGTCCTACATAAGTTTCTGATTTTTAAATTAATTAATACAAGTTAAATTGTATTTCATCGGACGTCATTTTGGGCTTTTGACGAGTACTTTCATTTGCCAATTGTCAATTAAATAAAATTCATTCATTCTAATTCATACTAATTGGAAAGTTTATGAGTAAAGTTGCCATAAGTTGTTTTCATTAAAAGGGCGAGTTTCATACAATGTTTTTCATTTGCTTGATTAAACCGCAGATGGTAGGCAGACTTTGAAAGATTTTATATAACTTGTTTTGAACGTGTTTACCGGCGACAAGTAATTTATACACAAAATTGAAATTCAGATGCGGAGATAGTGCATGGGTGGCTCCGGAGTCTCTCTATCCTGTCTCTTAGTCAAGGTATCAGAAATAACTTTGTTTTCTAAAGTTTTGCAATAATCAACTACTAGGGTCAAATGTGTTGTGTGTTTTGCATGAATTTATTCGCTCCCTTATGAGCCTGAAGCCCATGAAACTAAAACGATGTTAGATGTTTAGTACGAGTTAGCACTTTCATCTTCTATCAATTTTATCAACTATAGTTACCTTATACTGCTTTATTACTGTAATCTACCCGTTATCAATTGGCAAACTGTGTAACAAAGCTAGTCCAGAACGGACAAAGTTTTTCTGAATACTTTTCAGTTGCTTTTCCAAGCTGGTCTCTTGTACCTGTTTCCTCAATTTTTGGTAATTCCTTTAAGTCTCCGTCGGTAGCGATTTAAGAATTGGAATTTAGTGGAATTATTAGCATTTGGTGGACATTTGCGAAGCACAAAAGGTAAGATTTTGTAATAAAAATCTATACTATAAATTCATTAGCAAAAGTAACCCATCACCTAATTAGTTTACCCAAGTTAGAATCATCAAATAGAAAGTGAACAATAGCTTAACTTATTCCACCTTCAAACAAACACTTTTAGGATAATTATAATTCGATAACTTTATTGTTTATTTTCCACTTTAATTAAACAAAAGCTTTAAACATAAGTTTTTTAGTTCATTTAGTTTTCACCAGTATGGCGAAGAGTACGTTGGAACAGTGCTTGCCGTTTCTGAATGTTATGATACACATGGGAATACTTCCATCGGAATTTGCATTCCTCAACATTCCATCGCAGAAATGGAATCAGCCAATGAGGAAAAGGGAAGGTCCATTTGGTAAATTATTTGAACGGAATAAGGAAAGATTGAGTCCACACTTTCTGGCTCACATTTACTTTTTCATCCGAACGTTTCTGACAGTTGCAAACTTTAGCATTCAGGTTGTTCTTGGAAAATTTCACCTTAATTCTACCGTAGTTCCAGCCATATTCCTGGTATTGTCTGGTATCATAATACCCGTTTTCAGCACGACTTCAAATACACTTGCATTCCTCAAGGAATGGCATCGAATCGAATGCCTAGTTCTAAATTGGCGGCGGAATAAGTCAACAGGTACATCCGTAGACTCAATTAATTCTAAATCTTAACCTCTTTTGCATTTAATTTTAGTATTCATGGTGACAACGGAATCAGCTAAACAGAACTCGGCTCCTTCGATGGGATCAAAACATGCAGTAAATACCCAGCGTATCCTCTTTGTCTGTCTCCTTATGAAGATGCTGGTTCCATTTGGATTGGTCTACAGACAATCTTTGATTTTTAAAAACATCAATCTTATCAGCTTACTTGAAGATTACATTCCGAAAATACCCGAGTTAGTTCACTTACTTGTACGAATCGAAGCCACAATTTATATGGAGTATTTGTTCCTTATGGTTTTGAAGTATGACCTCCAGTGTATTGCATTCCCAAGATCTGTAAACTACATGCTAGAAATGCTTACATTCAGACCTAATACCAGGCTAGGTCCCAAGAATTTCAAACAAGTTGTTGCATTGTACGAACAGTTGCAGGACTTGGTTGTTTCTTTTAACCTCCGATATTCAAACTTTCTTTACTTTGTAAACTCAGTGGCAACGTTTAACATTAGCTTTCTCATATTCTCTACTCTCGGTTCGAGTGACCTTGGTCTCTCAGACAAATTGTTTTATTGTATTGGAATTCTGCCAGCCATGATTAGAGTTGGACTTACTCTCATTCCAATGGGGAATGTTCATGTGAAATCCAACATTCTAAGAGCCAGTTGGGCTAAGGAGCTCTATTTGAAACAAACATTCAATCATACTACCTTCTCCATACGACAAGGGAAGCAGTTCATCCAGTTCTTTCGTCCTCTTCAATTTTGGAATGGTCGGTTTCATCCTATTTCAAGCACAACCTTCCTTGACTTTTTTTCTACAGTAGTCAATAACGTGGTAGTAATGTTGCAAATCTTCAAATAAAAGATTACAACTATAGAAAGCAATTTGATAGTTACAATGTACTTGCCTAGATATTGGGTATTTTGAAATGTAAATTATTCATGTCATTATGAGTCATTACAGAGATGTGTCAGTTTTAATTAGATCGCCTTCAATAATTGTTTTATGCAAATATACCTTCATAATAATCCAACTCTTGAGAACAATGGCATTCACACTTTACTAATTTGTTTACCCCTATGGTGTGTACATTCATTTATCCCTCAGTGCAAGCACCCTTTGTGTGTTTGAAACCATTCGCCAGTAAAATGTTGAATGTTTGTTTTGTGTAGGTTGGTATCTTTCCAAGGAATAATGCCATCGGTTTCTTCCAGGTGAGAACTAAACACTAGATTCATTAGAATTAGTTCTGTGTTTTAAGTCAAAAACAAAAATCCAAGGTCAAAATGGAAACCAGTAGCTATACTATTCGTGGAAACCATTTGGAAATAGAGTGCAACAGGCTATAATTATGGAATTCGATAACGAACTTATCTTAATGTGAGAAAGAAGTCGTCCTCCACGACTGGGAAAATAAAACGAGGAACAAGTATTAGTTGGTGATAAATGGATGCAGATATCAGTCCACTTTTTGTTTCAGACAAAGAAATAACCAAAATGGCTGCTCCGAATGAACAGGAAATCAAAGTGCTAAAGGAGGTGGGAAAGTTCGAAATAACCTAAAGATTCTAATCTTTAATTGTTGCATTCGTCACACAGTTTCGGAATGTAATTTCTGACATCGAGGGTTCGTCCACATATTCGGACCTGTTTTGCCTATCGTGGCTAAGAGCTCGTGACCTTGACGTTTCCAAAGCCAGTGAAATGCTTCGTGCTAGCTTGAAATGGCGGAAAGAAGAAGACATTGACACTGTTTTGGATTGGGATCCGCCGTCGCATTATCTTTCAGATTACGACTATGAAATCGTTGGAGTGGATGATGAGGGACGCCCGGGTAATGTTCAGTTAATGCTTAATTTAATCAATTATGATTTTAAATTGTAATTAGTAATCATCGTTCCCTCTGGTGAGTGGGACCTTCGAAAAGCAACTTCGAACGGAGAATCAAAATTAGTCTTGCGCTACAACTACCACATATTTGAAAAAGTTGCTGAAAAAGTTAGAGAATCTTCTGCAAAGAGAGGCAAAGAAGTGTCGCAGTTTGTCGTGATCCTGGATTTGGCCAACTTGTCAATGCGTCAACTTACTTCCGTCGTTAGTAAGTTAGTAAGTTGGGCAGCATTATTCTTGTTTTAATTCGTCTTCTTTCCAGACGTGAATACTGTTCTTCAAATACTCTCAAAATTTGAAGCCAACTACCCTGAAAGCTTGGGAACTTGCTACATTGTCAACTCAAGCAAGATATTTCAGATTTTGTTTTCAATTGTCAAACCTTTGCTCACTGCTCGGACACTGTCGAAAGTTCACGTCTTCACGAAACCTGATAAATGGAAGCCGGTTTTGTTGGAAAATATCCCACATAATGTCCTTCCACCAGAGTTTGGTGGGTTCCGATCTGGACGACGAGCAAGGCCAAACAAGTTTTTTTCAAGTTTTCATTATCGTATTTTTACATGCTTGGTTTCGCTGTAGATTTCAATTGGTGTGATGCTCCAGGATGATCGCGGAATGGCAGAAAAGCTTAGTACGGACTACGTCACTTTCGAAGTCGGAGCTGGCAAGAAGTTTGAACTGGAATTCACCGTGACGAGTCCAGGGACGAGAATTATGTAATGAAGAGCCTCAAGTCCTCGTGCGGAGACCGATGTCTAATTTCTTATCTCTCCAGGTGGAAATTCGAGTCAGAGAATTACGACATTGGATTCTGTATCAAGTTCAACAGGCAGATTGACGTTTTTCCAGCGAAAAGATGCGAATCTCATGTAAAGGAGGAGGTGGGGCACCTTATGTGCGAAGAACCTGGAGAGTGTAATTAGAAATCATGCAAAAGATAATACAAAAACGTGGATTTTAGTTAACTTTTAATGCTTTCAGACTTTGTCATATTTGACAACACTTACAGCAAAATGCGTTCGAAAATTATCCATTATTCTGTTGACCTGTTGGAACTGGATGACTGCAAAGATGAAGAAGTCATTGAACAATAAGTTCTTCCGGAAATTAAAGGAGCACAAAATATATATCAAATAAATTGTTGTCAACAAAGAGCTCCCTTGTCCCTTAGTTCTAAAATGGCGTCGCTGTTTCCTATTATACATACATTGCTCGAATTAAGATTTTACGATTACAAAGTTACAAAAGCATAATCTACTCATCCTTTACTCATAATAACGTCAGTTCCGTGTTGTGGTAACATCCTTCTTTTGCTTCTTTCCAGGAACTTTTTTTCCCACCGAGCTTGACGGGTATTCGGTTGTACCAACCACTTCGTGGAAACGGCGTTTGTGGTAAGCCAATACCGATTCGTACTTAAAACTCAAGGCACATCCCTTGAAGTCGCAGTAGAACGTTCGCTCTTTTGAGGCACATCGCTTGACGTCGGAGTAGAACGTTGGGTTTTTTGGCCAGCATAGGTAGTTATCCTTACGGATAATCGGCGGGTGAGGCTTGTTCTTGCAAGTCTGATGTTTCGTTTTTTGCTGTTTGACACCTTGTTTCTTACGCTTGTGATGAGCTGGCTGACGGCTTTTTGTAATGGAAAGATCACATCCTTCTTCTGGACGTTTGAGACCATCTTTATCATGTGCATTGAAGACGTGTTGCTGGAGTAAGAGCGCTGATGTAAACTTTTCAATTGGACTTCTGCCCAAGTGGAGTTTCTCGTGTTCTTCCACCTCTAGGTTAGTTTTGTAGGATTTTGAGCAACTCCCGCAGTTGGTCTTTGTGTTGGGAGAGTCCGAGTCTACATGATCCTTTAACAAACTTGATTGGTTGGATGGACGAACGGTGGAGTACTTCGCTCTGATTTTGCTTAGTCGGGATACTGAAGGTTTAGATGTGCATCGACGTTCATGGATTTTGAGATAACTGCAGAGGAATGATGAGTGGCAGTAAAGGCAATTTGCCGTCAGTCCTTGCTCACACAAATGAATGTGATCAGCAAGTGTTTCTAATCTTTTGTATCGCGTGTCACAATAGGAACAGTGGTATAGCGAACCAGTCCCTGTTACATCATGATACGCCAACATGTGCTCCTTCATTTCAACCAAATTGAACTTTAAGTTAAGGTATCGACAGGACTTGTAGTTGCACGTCAATGGAATCTTCAGTTCCCTATTAGTTCCTAGAATTGCCAAAAAATTATAAATTATACAACATGCTAACGGAACTCTACCTAACACGAAGTTACCTTCGCCACCATTCGATCCGTGATCATCCCCTTCCTTATTAGAAGGTCTATCTTCCAATGGAATATTTGGATGGATGGAGATGATTCCGTCAACAGTAGAGTCTTTACACGCAAGATCCATGGCATCTTCCGGTTCTGATTTAACATCAATGGGTCTAATGACGTCTTCAATTTGTGCATTCTCTGGATAATCACTCTTGCGTCCCAATTTTTCGTATGGATTATTGTGAAGATGGTCCACGGCAATGCCCAGTTCGTCTTCCGGCTCTGATTTAACATCAATGGGTCTAATGACGTCTTCAATTTGTGCATCCTCTGGATAATCACTCTTGTGTCCCGAGTTTTCGTAGGGATTGTGAAGATGGTCCGTGGCAAAGTCCCCACGGTCTTCCGGCTCTGCTTTTACATGAATCGCTGAGATCACAGTTTCGATCGATACTTCCTCAGAGCCTCCACTCCGGTCAACTTGTTGTCCTAATTTCTCATAATGCCTTTTAAGACGGTCCTTGATGTCATCCCGAAGTATCCCAATTTTAGACTGGAGCCTCAGCACTGCGTTGATTGTGAATTCCACATTGCAAACAGTCTCCTGGCAGTCTGGACAGAATCTTGCCTTCATGAATACTTGCTGGAAGTCATCTTTCCCCACTTCCAGGATACAGCAGAGACACTCCGCCCAGCTACTGGTCCAGTTGTTCAACAATTCCTTCTTCTTTTCCGTCACGGAGAGCAGTGGAATCTCCTTGGGACAGTGAAGGCCACAGAGGAAGCACTTCATATCCATAATCCAGTCTTTTACAACCTCAAATACGCAGTTTCTGCAAACCAAAAATTACAAAAAGAATAAATTGAGCCTGTTCCAGCCTATAGCTTGGTCAATTAGTCGTAATGAAATTAGGTTACCTTTTTGGATAATGTTTTGGAAAACTGCAATAACAAATAAACTTCAAAGGCGATGGAAAAATTATCAAATTGTAAACAATTTGGTTTGTAAAGGGGCCACCCCCCAGTGCGCAGTTCTCCTGCGCCGACACATCTGGGCACTAATCAACCTTTGATTTTTAACAAAAATCCAATTACTTTATTGAAACCAGCATTAATTAATACAATTACCAAGGCCAGAGGAGTCCAAATAAGTACTGGAAGGTCAAGGGTCAGGTTGACATTATGTTAAACATCCCTTGAAACGAGATTTGACGCCATCTTGTTCATTTTTGATTTTTGTCTTCATTGCTCCAAGTATGCGGGTTTGCAGGCAGCCTGTCTCTATGTGGACCCCGAACTTTGACATCAGCCCCCGTGACCTTGGCCTTCTTGTGAATTATCAAGTGGTTTCTTAAATTGTCCTTTGTTTTGAATGAAGCAGAGCAGAGTTCGCACATGAAAGGTCGGACGTTTGTGTGGTGCATTTCGTGCCTTCTTAGCAGTGCCTTCGTTTTGCAGGTTTTCTCACAAATCTTGCAATTAAAGTGAGTTTCATTCCCACCATGTTCACGGATATGCTTGTCCAGCACAGCCTTGTGAAAGAAGCTTCTGCCACATCCCTCGATGTGGCAATGCAACGTTGGTTCTGTCTCATGACAAACCATGTGACTCTTGACATCAGACGGGACACGTCCCCTGAATTGACACTTCGGACACTGATATTTTTTGACAGTATGCTTCCCCAGCGTGTGATATCTCAGCCTAATTTTGTTCTCAAAATATAGGTCACATCCCTCGGCTGGACACTTGATGGTGCGTATTTCATGAGCAATGAAGACGTGTTGATGAAAGTCAACGGTTGTTATAGACTTTTCCTCGCAGAGAACGCAGTCAAATGGACTTCTTCCCAAGTGGAGTCTCTCGTGTTCTTCCACCTCCAGCACAGTTTCGCAGGATTTTGTGCAAATGCTGCATTTGGGCTTTGAGTTGAGACCGGAATGCATTGTGTCCGTGTGTACTTTTAAATGACCTAGAATTCGCTTGCCACAAATAGGACAATTGCGGCCGAGCTTGGATCGTTCTTCCTCACTGCCATGTTTTTTCAGGATGTGTTCTTTCAGGCTTTGCAGCCTGGTCCGCCGGACGTCGCACTGGGAGCAGTGATACAGCGACTTTATTCCTTCCCCATTATGTTCAGTTTCCATGTGGGCTATGGCGTCCTTTTGGAATTCAAACTTTAGTTTCAACTCTCGACATTGAGGGATGTTACAGGTGAACACGTGACCTTCCACCACCCGTTTAACTACACAAAAAAATTAAATGACAAAAGGATATTAAGGTAACAATAATATTAAGACAAGAGCAATTTAGTAGTAAACATTTTCCTAACCTTTGATTTTACTTCCATTTTTCAAGTTATCCTTCTTTCGAATGTCAGAAGTCTTTCTCCGATGCTTCTGACTTCCTGTCCTCCTGTTTGTTACAGTTTTATGTTTAGGTTGTACAATCGAAATGGACGCATCAACTGCCTTTGCCTGCTGCTCAACTGTTCATATTAAAAAAAATACAATAAAACCCAAGACCGATTTTGTTCCTGTTTTTACCTTCGCCACCACTTCCAGATTCCGAAATATTTTCTGTTCTCAAACTCTCCATACCATGGATTACACCAGGTTTGATTTTCCTTCCAGATCTAAGCAAAAATGCAATTCAAGAATAGTATCATTGACACTATAATTAATTACATTTCCTGAACTTTTTGTTATACCTGTTACGAACAACTGTCAATCTGCTCACTGTCGACTCCTTACTCGTTCCTATTTACAGAATTGGTTCCCAAATTAACAGATGAAAGAATAGATTAATACTTGTTTTTACAAATCATACCTTTTTTATTGCTGAATTCATCATGGTCATCCAACTGCCATTCATCTTCGTATTCTTCATTATTCGCCTTTATATCATCCTCCTCATCGCTACACGAGGATTCTGGATCAGAGGATGCAGCAGATATTCCATGCGCAAGAACTGGTTTAATTTTCCTCCCATAACTTGAAAAAACACATTAAAGTAAAACTAACTGGGGCTAAATAAGTACCTTCGTTACCTGCTACGAACAACTTCCAAGGTGGCATTTTCCTTTTGGCTTTCTACTCGTTCAGAATCCTTAGATTCCTCCCTTAGTTTAGCAACCCTAGCTCTTTTACTCTCTAATCGCTGTCGTTGAATTGTTGGAAACTGCCGTTTGATTCTGCTCCCAGTATCAGCCATCGTAAAATCTGGAACCACATTGTGAAATTTTTCTGGGTGACTGCCTTCATTGTCTGCTGGAGCCCTTGTCAATGTGGAGATGACATTTTCAATCGATACATCTTCAGAATCAACGCCACCTTCTTCCATGTGGCTTTCGTAGTGACTTCTAAGACGGGCCTTGATGTCATCCCGAAGTACTTGAATTTTAGACTGGAGCCTCAGCAGAGCTTTGACTGTGAATTCTGCATTACAAACCGTTTCTTGGCAATCTGGACAAAATCTCGCCTCCATGAATGCTTGCTGGAAATATTCGTCCACCTCCAGGACGCTGCAGAGAGACTCCGCCCAGCTTCTTTTCCAGTTGCTTAGCAATTCCTTCTTCCTTGGTGTCATGGAAAGCAAATGAAGTTCCTGGGAGCAGTGATGACCGCACAGTAAACACCTTGACGCAAGACCCATTTTAGTCCTCTTACGGGCCCTACGTCACCCTGCATTCCAGCATACAGTAAAAGTATTAAAAATTAATTAATAGATTAAAATATACAAACGCCAACGTAACGTGCATGGCGAAATAATTGAAATTAAAATTACCTTCGTGGAAGTCTTAGTGAGGTCAATTCTGGTTATTCGGTCATTACTTACGAACAATTTAGTCATCTGTAGTTTACCTACTTCTACTTGCAAACTAAACAATTCAGAAAACGGCAATTATAGTAAACAATTGACTTCGCAAAATAAACAGGTAAGGCCAAAAGCCACCCCCAGTCACCTTCTCCCGCACCGACAGATCTGGACAATTAGGTTCAAAAACAAGAAACTTTGAATGAGCTTGTTCTGGTTTTGCATTTTTTTTTAGAAAAATGAAAAATAGCGGAAGCTACTTTATGCATTTGTACTTTTGTGTCGTCTCTCGCCCTTTGATAAATTCAAGATCCACTGGATCCGAATGCAGCAATGCTTACAGCAATTATCGTTTGTTGTCCCCTGAGCCTTGTAATTTGACATTGGCCGGAAGTAATCAATCATTTTGCTTGTTACATTTACTTAATACAGTATTTGCATAATCATTTGGTTTTAGGGAGAATTATAGCTACCTAGATATGGCCTAGATAGCTGATTGGATGGCTTTCTTTGCCGATTCAAAACAATTTGGAACATGAGAATCCTTTCAAAAGAAGCAAAGACAAGGAACTTGTCATGTTATCTTCGTACGGAGCAGATGCACTCGTGGCTTATTTTTATTCCAATGCTATATAGCAGCAAAACAAGTCAAATCCTTCTCACAAGGGAAGGAAAGAAGCTCAATTTCTAGTGTAGTCCCATTTCCAATTCATAAATCAAAAATTAACAAATAAATTCTAATGTTCACCGACTATTATGGTGATTACATACAATTGAATCCACCTACACGTCCTTCAGCGTCTGTTATTCTTTCAGCAGCACACTGCATATGTAAGTAACACTATTTCTGCTCTATTCCTTTAAATCCAAATCAGGAAGTTAAATGTTTCTTACTCATTCAAACAAACGTCCATTACTATTCGTAAAAGAATTTTTTTAGTTTCCCTTAAGATGTGTTTCTTTAATGTTCTTGACGCATGTTTTCCATAAAATTCGATTTCGCCAAGTATTGGCAACACACGTGGATGCGAAACGACCTTCAAGGCTTTAAAAGGTTGCTTCCAATCACATATTTCGCTAGCGTAAACAAAATGACAAATCTCCATTAAGCATTTTACTTCTGTAGCTATGCCTTTTCATTCAATTATAAGTAAAAAATCTTGGGTTTTTCAGTGACGAATGAAATGGAGGATCCTGTTCCAGTTGTGGCTGTGCCGGTGCAAGTGGTGAGATTTGAAGAGTCAGACGACAACGAAGAATGCAAAATGGTTTTAGAAATGGAGGCACTTGGGCCTATCCTGGACAAAGGAGGAAGTCGTCCTGCTGCCTTGATTTCCATCCTTGGTCAAAGTAACAGAGGGAAGTCTTCATTCCTCAACTTTGTACTCGACTATTTAAAAACAATTTCAACGTCTTCAACCACGCCTTACTCGATTAAAACTTGTAATTTGCCATTCAAAGGATTCCATGAGGAAGAAAGGACATGCGGGATTTGGATCTGGAGTGAACCCTTCATCCTGAAAAAGAAAACTGGAGAAGTTGCAGTCTTTATTTTGGACACTGAAGGTTACTAAATGGCAACAAATGGCTTAATTCTTAATTTTAAAACTAAATTTAGTTAATTACAGGGTTGGCCATGAGTTCAAAGCAGGAATGTGGATGGATCATTGCCCTCTCAAGCCTCCTTTCTTCTTGTGTAATTTTCAACCAAGATGGAACCAAAGGGGGTCAACTCAACCTCGACTACTTTTTGTCTTTTATGAATTTCATGCAAAAAAGTGCTGCTTCAGTCAAATGTGAGAAACTCCTCTTCGTTGTACGAGACTGTGAAGCAATTCCATTCGGGAAACAAGAAGTCAGGTCCATTCTAGAAGGCCAAGAGTCAAAACCACCCTTAGCTAACAATCGCCATTTCAACAAAGTCCGCTCTTCTTTGAATCAAATTGTGACTTCATTTGAATCAAGTTCAGGATGGAGATTGCCATTTTGGTCTCAGAATATTGCCAAAGGAGTGTATAATAGTACATTTGTGGAACAAATGAGATCCTGCATGGTCGACAATTTCCACCCGAATCGACTTCCGGTGAAGAAAATGTGTGGAATGGAAGTCACATCGGATATTTTGAGATCAGCGTTTGAAAACTGGGTGGCAGTGCTAAACACCTTGGCGGAAAATATTTGCCTCCAGGAAAATGGAATGTCGCCACTAGACAAAGTCTCAAATGCACTGGCAGCAAAAATCAAAATGAAAATTGAAGTCAAATCTTATGAAAGTGGGATGGAGAAAGCCATTGTGAATGCACGATATGGTTTCCTCAGGACTCTGCCACTTTCTATACACCACAATTCAATTAAGAATGAAACGTTACAGAATTTTATTCAAGCTTTCAAAGGTGCTGACCCAAAGGAACTAGAAGATGCACTTGAACACACGTACAAAACAAGAGTCAAAAACATGAACGACGATCGTCTTACAGCGGCTCACAGAGCGGGTTTTTGGGACCATTTCGACTCCGCTATGGAAGACTATGACACACAAATTAGGGAATTTCTGCAACAAAACGGGCCATTGACAAAGGAAGTTTGTAAGAAAATTCGTCATTCTTGTGTTCAAACGTTTTTAGAAAAATTCCCGTCGAGGTTTTGTAAATTAGGTTCTCATTTGGCCATTGCTCTGACTGATAAAATTGAAAACTTGGAAAAACTTTTCCTTTTAGTGGCAGCTAGTGCAAGTGCAACTGTGCAAATTAGCACAGCGCAGACTCCAGTCCAATCTGAACTAATTCCTGTCCATATAAGCTCACTCACTGATGAGGAAAGTGCCCTAAATCAATTCAGTGTGAACTGCCAACAAGAAATCGATCGACAACTCATTCTAGCCTCACATCAATTCCTGTTGCCAGATGCACTTGAGGAAACATTCAACAACTGTGTTCATCAAGCACTGATTGAAATGGACAAAAACCTTCGGAAAAGTATCAACTCCGATACAACAGGTTACAAAGAAAAGCTCTGTGAATTACACCAGAACTTTAAAGAAAGGAACGATGCAAACTGTCCAGTGATTGGGATCTGTGCCAAGGGGAATAGACCATCCAACCTGGAATTCAAATTTGCGGCTGTCCATGTATCTGGAGAAGTCAAGTGTACTCCAGTGCCACAGTGGGATGAGCAGAGTCCCACGGACATGCGCAAGGCCGCTTTGGACTTTATCCAGAATGAAAAGAAGCGTGTTTTGAAGACAGCGGTGGGAAAGGCTGTTCTCGTGGTCCCCCAAAGGTGTCAACTGACTCCAACTGAGAGAACTACGATGACAAGTGAATTCCAACAGTTGGATTTGGAGCTGATTGAAATCATCGATGAAATCACTGCTGCCACAAGTTGGCAGTATAGTTGCAATCCCACTTTGAATATTAGAACAATGAACGCCATTACGGTATTGTACAATGGGGATTCCACATTGGATGCTCAGGCGTCATTCATCACTGATGCGGGAGTGTCCTGTACCGAATTGCTTTCGTCTCTTAAGGTCAACACACCCAGAGAGACTGCTGACACTTTACATCGGCTCAAGCTCCTAATTCAAAGAACGAATGACCCATATATGCTCCTTATTCGAGAAGAAAGTCAAGCACAGGCTCTGTTTCAATCCATTAAGAACCTAATGCCGTCAACATAGGTTTCTGCAACAGAGCTAACAGCAGTAAGTTTTCTTTTTTAATTGATTTCCAAATTGTTGTACAACTAAATTTGTTTTTTGTTTAGATTACTTTAGGAGCAGCTAGGTATGGGGAAGTCCTTCGACGCAGGGCGAAAGGTTGTTCCCCACTATGTGAAATATTCCTTCCTCGCGACATCAAATCGGAGGCTGACATTGACGAAAGACTACTTACAAATGAACCAATTGACGTGAACCAGGCACCATTGCGTGTGGAAGTAGATCAAGGTCATAGAGGAATCAAAAGGGAACTTGACTTGTAAGAAATATTAAACCTTATTTGCCAAAAAGGAGAGAAAACTCTGAAAATAAACAGTCAAAACTACATGGAATTTTAATAAATTGTTTTTACAACAAAAGTTGTGCTAATTACATACTTTAACTAGATTTTGGTTACAAGCTTCTGATTCTGATTGCAAATTGAGTGAGAAGTAAAGGTGTGTGCATGCTTTTGTCGTAAAACAAGCTTTTAGTAGCCGAGTATGTTTGTATCAATAAGGTTTGCATTGGCGAAGAAGTTGCCAGCATCTGGATTTAAATTGCCCAGCTTAACCTTGAGCGTTGCTACATTTTTCATTGTATATATATCAATCATTGTGTACTCCAGGACCGGCTCCCAGTTGAAACCTCTGTCGATGGAAATAATGAATCTTTCCTCATCCGCTGTCTTTTTGCTTTTCCCCGTTGGTGGATTGGCCAGTAGCTTCTCAACCTCAGAGTGATTCTTGAATCGTCTCTGGGTCATAAAGTTAACCAAATTGACCTCAAGGGTGAACTCTCCATTATCCCTAAATAAGAAATGGCATTAGGCTTTAAGAAAGAAGGTTGTTAAGCTCATCTTACAGTCGTAGTATCGCTCTTCTAACTATCAAAGATACGTTTCTCATCGCAGGTACATTTTTTCCAACTGTTGGAGGTACACTCGCTTTCCATTCGAATTTCACATGGACCTGTTTAGTAATGTTTATAATATTAATCATCAATCGAAATAAAGAGTTAACTGTACTTACCACCATTGGTCTCTTAATCTTGGTAAATGAAAACTTAATTACATCTGGATTTGTCCAAGTGGAAGATGCGGAAGGCTGAATCACTTCTCCACCTTCAACAGGAACCCAATTGAACTGAGTATCCGTAGCTGGTGCAGTTGAGACTTGCGTCTGATTCACTTCATGGATGTGATGACTTCCGGTATAAGTGAAAACCGAGTAGCTTACTACCTTCTCCTTTTCCAAAGACTCCTGGAACTGGGCAGCAGTTTTATACTTGGTGGGAAACCACTTGGTGGAAAACAACTTCCATTTTCCATAGTAGAAATGCAAAACATTCAATTCCAGTCGGTTAACGTCCCTGTTTAAATATAAATTAATAAATTGGTTTATGATTTGGTTCATTTACTCACGGGAATGGAGCTTGGTCTATAATTCTAACGTCCCCTGCAGTCAATGGAAGTGTGTCATCACTCTGTCTACCTTTCTTGTCTTCAGTCTTTCGAACCACTTTAACAAAACTCTGAAGAATAAAGAGATCAAAGGTTACATCCTTTAGTTATTTAGTTGGATTTATACCTTTGATATCCAAGTCCATTCGAAAACACGGTCGTTAGGCCCTTTCAGTGCTACTTCAAAGATGCTCCTGAGGGCATCGTAGTTTGGAGCTTGGCGATATTTCAATGGAGCTATTGCCTTGAAGTAGGCAATAAGTGCTACACAAATTACACAAAAAATATTCGTAAACTATAAAAATAAGTAAAAATAAAAGTTTAAGACTTACCATCATCCTTCTCACAGAAGACTGGTAGCCCAGTGTCTGACAGAGCGTTCTTCTTCAATGCCAGAATCCTTGCTAACTCTGCTTTCTCTGCTTTCTCTATTTTATCGCTTTCACTCATGGGGGGGGGACAAATACTGCCAATCTCTCCAGAAGGAGATTTCTTCAACGCTGGCTCCTCCGCATCTTCATCTACTTCTGCAGATTCCGACTTTTTAAATTCCAGAGTAAGATTTTCCTTTGCCCAGTCAGCAGTGTCCTTGTACTTGTCGCCGTAATGGACATCTTCAACAATGTCTTCTGCTTTATCCTTTGGAGGAACAGCGGCGGGTATCACGACCGGTGTGTTCTTGACCTGCACACTTCCACTATTCTTATTATCATCCGCTGCTGATGGTGGTGTTTTCGCAGTGGATTGGGTACGCAGAGTCCAAGGTAAGGTCCCCACACCGGTAAGGAGCTCAACCAGTATGTATCCTAGGCCTTCCAAATCATCTTTTTGACTCGGAGCTAAGAAGGAATTGGACAAGATGAGTTAAATAAACCTAATAATCTAAGCCATTTGATCCTGGATAAGATTTCCTTACCTTTTTCCAGATGTGCATTTATACTCATGTACGCCACTGTCCCTGCCATTACAATTGCATCTGGCCAAACATTCTCCCCATGTTCCAATGCTTCAAAATTGTTTGTTGATATCCCGAAATCAATCGCATGGAAATTGTTTTCCATCCCAGTCCCAGTTGGCCCTATGACTATGTTTGCAGGCTTCAAGTCTCGGTGGATGACTTTGTTTTTGTGCAAGAATTCCAGTACGGTGATCTGTGTTGGAATTGAATTAAACAGTTTTTGGCACTAACTTTAAATTAAATTGATAAAACGTACCAGTTGGATTGCAGCCATGTAGATGGTTTTCTTGCTTAATTTCCCATATTTCCCTCCGTGTTCTTTAACCAATGATTCCAAGCTAGGCCCCATCAGTTCCACAGCCAAAGCACTTTTGAATGTACAGTATTTATCATACCCTTTCACATAGGCGTATTTCATTGGAATCTTTCCCCTCGGGTCACCGTTTAGGTATGGTTTCTTATGCAACTGATCATAAATCTCAGCTTCGTGGTTTAGTTGCGAAATCTTATAATATTGGATTTCCTTTTGAAATAAAAAAAACAATTAAAATGGAATAATATTAGAAAAGTAAGACTGTTACAATTTTCATTGCGACTTTGGTATAGGTATTATCAGTCTCTCCACGTCTCCAACCTAAGAAATTAATAATTTTATTATTTTATATGAGGAAGCGACAGAATCGTTTTTAGTACACAAATACCTATATAGACCTCTCCGTAACTTCCACCACCAAAACGAGCTCCAAGATAGTAACCTCCATCACCGGGCGAAGTAATTATTGTAGTAGCAGACTCAACTTGTGTAAGTCCAAGGAAGAAAGCTGTAGCAAGCGCAACCAAAGCCTTCCAGGTCTTCATCATTCCAGAGAATAATTCTCAGGATTTCAAGTTCTTCTGGAAACAATGCCGATTGACTGATACCTATGTGGTGGGGATGATCCATTTTATATTGAATAAACCGTGGCAACACGGGCATAATAAAGTAGCGGAAGATGCTTGATGTGGAGTGTAGAATAGAGTTAGAACGTTTAAAAAAAAATTAAAATCCTGATTTTTAATTTTGACCTTTGAC
>VNWY01001270.1:0-17975 GCA_009869845.1 Pseudachorutes palmiensis | reverse complement strand
GTGTGTAACTTGTTCCATATTTCTGGTGGTGTACTGCGCATGTGTCTCTTCTCAGGGTTCAATAAACTACACTCAACTCTCTCCTTTTCAGGATCAAAATCAAGAAACTCCATCACCCTATTAAACTCCTTTGTCGTATTCATTTTCAAATCTTCATACTTTACAATCAGGAGGTCAGAGGGGGATTTGACTCCTCCAATCCAACGCTCTGCCAACAAACCCCATAGCTTTGAAGCTCGCTTAAAAAACTTTACATATTCTAGAAACCAAAAACCTTTTGTTAAACTGAATGTGTTGAAGAATATTTCTTTAGTTCTCACCCTTCTCTTTGAATTCTTTCAGTTGAACTGACTTGATCAGATCCCCTGCCCTTTCATGTTGCCAGAATGAGAAGATTGCTTCCCAAGGGTTGCGCATGAGCAGTATCCCTCCAAATGTCATCATCTTGTCAAGCACTTCTTCCCCTCTGTATTTGTTCCCCTCGTAGTCGTAAGTATTTCTTAGCTGTTTGAACATCCGAGCGGCCACGTCGTGTGACCTAGTGAGGATTGCCTTGCCATTGAAGAGTGGCGTCCAGGCTCCGAAAACCCCCGAAGTTCTTTTCTTGTGGGTACTCCCAATCGAGTATCCGGAGATTGATTGGACCAGCGTTTGGAACCACTTGTTCCCACTCCCGGAAAATCCAATCAATGCCCTAATGGGTAAACAGTTAATTAGAAATCCTCCCTTATTCCCTTACAGTCTTTCAACCTTGGTGGGAATTGTCCTTGTTTTCCAAAAGTGACGCCAAGGGCTCTGCATGCTTCTGTACTTGCATTACTCCAAGGGAAGTAGTTTAAAGTCTTTGCAGTTTCTGAGAATTTGATGTAAGTGATGAAAAGAAGAGGAAAAAGCAGAACAATTGATTTCATGGTGACTGGAAATGAGAATGGAAGTTTAGGGTTATTGTTTTAGTCTAATTGATTTCTCTTTTGATTACTTTGTGGGTCAATGAATATTAATTAAACTTATTCATGATTCGTCTGCATGTATGAGATGGGGAAAGTAGAATCAAATCCCATCAGGAGATTTCAATTAATTAACTTTCTCCAATTCAAAGCAACCTTTGCTACATTCATCAAATCCATGATTTCATTTCCATTATTCTTAAATTCAGCTAATTAAAAGAATGCCTTTCATCATTTTCGTTCACTTTTATTTTACAAAATGATTCAATTTGTTTGGAATAATTTTATTCCAGTGAGTAGAAACTGTGTTAGTTTCCTTGGTTGAATTTCATACTCCTTCCCTGATCATTTGCTCAGCCACTTTTTCCACATACTTCTTTGCATGTTCGTGCACATGAACATACACGCCATACACTCCAATTACAATGTCTGCAAACAATATTAAATAAGAACAGAGGTCACTAGACGTTTATTAGTCTTACGTTTCTTAGTCTTGTGTGCAATGAAACCACCCAAGTCTTTCCGTCCGTACTGCGAACGGTGGTCGCATTTGATGGAAACGTAGTGTTCATCGTTCATTTCATATCCCTTGAGGAAAGCCTTTTCCTCCAATCCAAAGAGAGAAATGAACCACCTCCCCTCAGCCTCTGAAACCTTCAACAAAGGATTGTTTTAATAATGATAATAATAATAATAATTAAGAATGAATCGTACATTCCAATCCCCCCTTTTGAGTGTGACGATCCCATCGTATCCCATGATGACAGAAGCGTAGAACATTTTGGTTCCCATGATGTCATCAATGTACTTGTCCAGGGGATGCTTCTCTGGCTTATTCTCTGATCCCTGCAAGTAAAAATATAGTAAAAATAAAAGAAAAATAGAAATAATAAAAGCTTATTCTTAATAGATTCTTAATTTATGTTTACCATTTTGTTAATTCAATTCCTACGGCTGTTCCAAGAGGTTGTGACTTGTGTGAGCAGATGCAAAGATGTAATTCCATTCAACAACTGCGGTTGTGGTTCTTCCATTGGAACTTTCCAGAAGATCAACTTTATAATGTAGTCAACAATCCGGTTATTCCTCAACTGTAATTCTGACATTGAAAGGTCATTCATTCAATCAAATGTGCAGACTCAACTCTTCAACTGAGGGAATAAACAAATAAATGAGAAATGGACATTCTACATTCAAAACTTCCCGCCTTGGGAAACGGAATTCTAAAAGGGATTTTATTCCTCACTGTTGAATGGAGTCCAACTGCTAAATCCATTCGAGAAATGAATTCTTAGATTACAGGATGAGATGAATCTGAATGTTTAATTAGTTTTAGAATTTAAATCAAATTAAACTAAATTGGTCAAATGTCCATCATGGCTTCTAGTGAAATGAAAGTAGGTCAATCCGCAATTAATTTAGACTTAATTGGCTCATTTCCTTCTCTCTTTTGTCCGTTTTGGACTTATTTGGAGTGTAGATTTGAAAGAGTGAGTTACAATGAAGGCTCTTCTTATCACTTTGGCCCTGTTCCTCATCTCCATGACTCACTCCGCAGATGGAGGTACCTTTATAACCTTTTAGTTATTTAATTCATAGCGTTAATTGTAATTAATTGACCTTTGTAGTTTGTCGTGAGACTCCCTGTGTGGAAGAGAGCACGACTGTGGGGGAGGACTACTGCACTTGGAAGTTTGGAACGCAAGACAAGTACGGGGAAATCCAAACTGTCACTGCATCCAGGATTAACAGGCACGGATGCTCAACTGGTTATGTCCAGTTCAACTGTTGCACTTAAAAATAGATTAATGAAACAAATAAACTAATTCCACTAATAATTGAACATTTGATGTTGATAAAACACAAACATTGGTAATCTTAATGCAACTGAATCAGGATTTACTTTATTTATCAGACTGGAGTGCATCCCATACTCCATACGAATAATAAAAGTCTTATTGCTTGGAAGTATGGCAAGTGCAGAATATGAAAATATTCTAGTTTACCCAGTAAAACTATCAATAGTCCAAGAGGTACTGCGTTTAGCTTAGTGGGGACTCAATCGGTCTCCTATGGAATGCAGGGTCACGAAGCTTCGCCTGAAGGACTTGGTTCTCGTGCTTCATCTGACCCAAGTCAGCTCGCAGTCTCTCCAACTTACCCTCTACGTTCTTCCCTTTCTCAAGAATCAGCTTGTCCTCAAGGTCACGACTCAGGCGCTTCAGATTCCCAACTTCCTCTTGCACTTTGATGATCCTGGAGAAGTCAGAGTGAATGGCCACAAGGAGTTTGTACGACTGCGCAACAATCTTGTCCTTTTCAGCATCCTAAACAGATGTAAACGTATAACACACAATTCATCAAAACAAAAAGCATGCTTTAAAGTTATAGTAAAAAGTATTTTACTTGAAAAATTAGTTCATCGGCGACTGCAAACGTTCGGCCTAGTTTCCCCGAAAGCGAGTTAATATCCTTCTGGATTTCTTTGGTGTCGTTGAGAACTTTCGTGATTTCCTTCCGCTGCTTTTTGATGTTCCCAATTATCTCAATTATGCGCTTAGTGTATGCAGATCTAACAAGAAATAATTACACGTTTATTCATTTAAAAATAAAACCAATTGCTTATTTATTACCTGTTGAGATCCTTGGGCATTTTTTCGTATTCCGCCAAGAGATTTGTGTAAGCTTCTTCCTTTACTTTTGCTTCTTGTCCCATTTCTTTCAGCTTTGCTTTCAGGTTTCTAATTTCAACCTTTTGGTCCGTGCTCTCGGACTGGAATTAAAAAACGATTACTAAATTATTTAGAATTTTGGAAATAATTGTGACTTGCATGATTTGAAGACTGGGTTTTAGTTTGGATTTCTTCCACCAGTGGCCTCCTGTGTTTCTCCCACTGCTGATTCAAATGAAGGATTTTCTCCACTTGAGCATCGATGGCCTTCTTAACTTTCGACAATCCTTCAGAGTCATTCAGGAGTTGAGCAGTTTTCCTCATTCGCTCCATTTCCTTTTCTCTTTTCTCAAATTCTTCCTTTAATTTTAACAGTTCTTCTTCCGTAGAGGCAATCGAAGTATCCAGGGAATGGAGCGAGGATTCTTTGACCTCCAATTCTGCTCCCTTGACCTTCACTTCTTCCTGCATTTGCTTCAGTTTTTCAGCTGCTTCAGCAGCCAGTCGTTCTTCCTCTAGCTCCCTTTGGTTCTCTTCACTTTTGGATGGAGTTAGTTTTGGCTTTTGCTTCAGCGGTGGCTTTGGCCTTGGCTTTTGGGACACTTTGGGCTTCTCCTTGACCTGCGGCTTCTCGATCAAGTCAGTATGGGCAGGGATTTCTTCATCAGGATCCCCAAAGTCATCATCGTCATCTAGAGAAGGTTTCACTGGAGCAGGCGGTGGGACAACTGGAGTAGGAGCAACTGGAGCAACTGGAGCTGCAAACTTGAACTTTGCCCTTTCTTTGGCAAAGGTTAAATCAGCCAAGTGACTAGCGTAAAATCGGAGAGTTTCTAAAAATAAAAAAAATTCAAATTCACAAACTCAATTATTAGATTCTGATTCAATAATTTAATCAAACTTGCCCTTTGGAAGTGAGTCCACATCCACAGCTGCAGGAAGACGAATCCCACTTACTTCTACTCCGTTTGAAAGGGGTCGGGGTGCATTGTTGTTGCCGCTGTCACTGTTGTCATTCTTGACCTTTGACATGAGAGTATCAATGTTGTTCCCGAGTTCAGAGTCAGAGCCCTTGGGGAGTTTCTCCACCATGAAAATAAGAAGCTTCCGAGTGTCATTCTCAGTTGGATACAGGAATGTCTGACACCCAACTTCCTCCTTGTACCCGAGATCCTAAACACAAATATTTGTACATCTATCTCCTGACATGCCATGACCCTTACTGTTATTGCTTGCGAAATCTGTGAGGCCACTTTGTATCGGGCTGACATGGACGTGTTTCCATCGTAGGCAGGAATTTGTAAATCAGGTCGAATGAGCTCAAAGCATCTCGACACGCACTTTATTATCTGCACGGGGGAGAATTCAGCCAGTCTGGAGGAACCAGTGTCACTGCGAAAAGGTCATGATCATTCAGTATGCTAATAATAAAGGGTAATTGGGTATATGTGGGTACCATCCAATTTGTTTGAGAGTGTAGATGAGTATTGAGTCCACTTCTTCCATTGTTTGGCTAATGAAATGACACTTTGTCAAAGGTGATAACTGAACTACTGATTAGCATAGGAGTCACAGGTCACCATAATCCATCCACCTAAATAAAACGAAGGCGGTGTAGTTGTTTTGGCTGACGTCTCACTTTAACAAGCACAACATTATAATTAACTCTTGTGAAGATTTGTTATTAGTTGCGTTTTACCTGGCGTGTATGAGGTCAGAAGTGACAAGTCCAGATGGCCAAGAGCTTAATCTGAATGAGAGTTTTAATTAGTTAGAATCCGCCCTTGTTTTTAATCCCGTCCTCTCAGCTGTCAATTACTTTTTAAATCAAAAGCCACGAGAAAACACGTGCTCAGAGGGCGACTCTTTTACTCGGATTTTGCAGATATTTCAAGTTAGCTGAATTATTCAATTTTGGGTCAAAGGTTACACAACAAAGGAATAATTAACAAGTTGAGCATTTTAATCCAAAGGAATTAATCCCAATCATTAGACACTAGCTTTAGCTATTCTAAAATAAATATGTGGTACAAAAACGATCTCATTAAATATAGTTGAAACATTTATCAAACTTTTGTTAAACTAAATAAGAGCTGCAAACTAACTTTGGTTCTTTTTCAATTCATTATTAGAACGAATTAATTCAATAGAAGATTCTATTTAGACGAAAAATAAAACAGCATTGACTCATTCACATGGGAAAAAACCATTTAAACTGGAAATTAGTTGGAATGTCAAGTAAGAGCTCAGTAATACCTTGTGTAAAATCTAACAAATTACAAAAACCATGAGGGATTATGTAAAACCAATTGAGGCCCTTAACTTTATAATGAAGGGCCTCAGCAGTGATCCTACGCCTCATGGTTTCTTGTAACTTGTTAGAATTTACACTAGGTAGTTCAGTAAAAGGACTTTTGTTTTCACAGAATCGAATGGTCCGAAGTCTTTGGTGTTTGGCAATTGATTACAATTTGAACATTTACGAGAAGTTGAGTCTGGATTTTAGTGTGGCTGTATTTCTTTGTTGTGTGGCGAAAAGAGTGCGAAAATAGTAAGCAACAAACCAACCGCCAACCGGATTGCATTGTAAAATTAACTCTAATTTTAACCATTGAATTGTCCACAGGTTGTGCAATTGACTGGTGATGAGTGATGGAGACGCTTTGACGGGTGTGAAGGATGTCAACGGAAGTGACTCGCTGCCGCCGGGTGTCAACAGTGACGAAGAACAATACCTTCAACTGATTAGGAACATCTTGACCTTGGGAACCAAGCGCACTGACCGCACTGGAGTTGGCACCATCTCCATATTTGGGGCTCAAATGAGATTTGACCTGAGGAATGGTAAGGTCATGCACAGAGCAGTACATTGTTGTATTTTAACTGATCCTCTCCATTCTGTCTGCAGATATCTTTCCACTACTAACTACAAAGCAAGTATTCTACCGTGGTATCCTTGAAGAACTGCTTTGGTTCATCCGAGGGAGTACAAACGCCAATGAACTCAAGGAAAAAGGTGTGCGTATCTGGGATGGGAATTCTTGTCGTGAGTTCCTGGATGCCCGTGGATTCACAGACAGGGAAGAAGGTGACCTGGGCCCAGTATATGGTTTCCAGTGGAGGCACTTTGGTGCTCAGTACAAGACTATGAAGGATGACTACAGTGGCCAAGGCGTGGACCAACTCCAAGAAGTCATTCGGATGATCAAGGAAGAACCAGATTCACGCAGAATCATTATGACTGCATGGAATCCCGTAGATGTTTCACTCATGGCACTCCCACCATGTCACTGCCTGGTCCAGTTCTATGTCAACATTGAGAAAAAGGAGCTCTCGTGTCAACTCTACCAACGATCTGCGGATGTCGGACTGGGTAAGTACAAATTGGAGTTTCTCCATCTTCAATTTGAATTTTGATTTAATTCCCGAATTAATTTCCAAAGTTGAAGTACTCCTGACCCTTGCCATAAGTCCTTATTACTTCAGCAATGGCGCGAGTTTCCCATCCTTGTGTAGAGAATGGAGGTCATCACATCCACCAATGTGCTTCTGGTTGATGAAAATGTTAGGCACAGTGGACTGATTCGTCTTCTTCTTCAGGGCACCCTGGATCAATGAACCATCCTCTGAAAATAACAAAATTTAGCTTTAGCTATTACTTCCAACTAAATTAACGTTAAACTATATTAAACCTGAATCAATTTCATCCAATTCCAGGACAAAGGCACCGGCGTTCTGTTGCTCCAGGAGTATTTTGGCCTACAGTTAAAATAGAATTTTAGAATTATAATTCTATAGGTTTTATGTACTTTTATGTGATGACCTTGACACAATATGGACAGTATCCTTTGCTGTAGACGACGACAGAGTGGGACTTGATGTGCTCCTCGATTAACTGTAAAGCCTCATCAGCACTGTTCACTAACCTCGGCTTTGACATTCTTGACCCCGTACTTGCAGCGCAATCTATACAACAGGAGCGAGGAATTTGTTAAAAATTTACTCTTGTTTCGTGTTTTTGTGTAGATAGTTTTAGTGTTAGTCGCTACAGTTCTTAGCACTTTTAATTCATTAACTTACCAAAATTGGTTGGTTGTAAATGGAACCGTTAGGTTAGCTGGTTTAGGAGTGAGTGAAGAGACTGTGTTGAAGGCTGAATGATGTAACTGGGAGACTAGATGGGTCGCCTGGATGTCGTGACCTTGACTCACCAACTGACTCTTGAGTTGAATGACGTCGGCAGAATTGGCCTTATCTCACCATGCCTCTCAATCCTGCTTCCAATTCAAGCAATTACTGACAAGTGATGATTTAATTAACTCCATGTTTTGTACTTGTAGGTGTCCCATTCAACATTGCGAGCTATGCTATGCTGACCCGGATGATTGCCCATGTGACTGGCCTGTCGCCAGGTGACTTTGTACACTGCCTTGGGGATGCCCACGTCTACTCCAACCATGTCACTCCACTCCAGGGCCAACTGTCAAGGTCATCACGTCCATTTCCGAAGCTAAGGATCACAAGAAATGTCACGTCCATCGAGGATTTCAAGCGGGAGGACTTTGTGGTAGAAGGGTATGACCCATGGCCAAAGATTGAAATGCAAATGGCCGTGTAAAACTTTCGCGGTTAAACTTATTTTTTTTAGTTTTTGGAGTTTTGTTACTAACACAGTTCTTGTTTGTTTCATTTTTTGTCATTAAAATAAACCAGCTTCCCTTTCATTTTCTGACAGTGGATTTGGTTCATTTTGCCTAATTTGGAGTTTCTTTTTGGAACTTGAATGATGGCCGAGCCAAATGGAATTGTAGCCTTGAAACCTCCCCAGGGAGGTGACAATTACTCAGATTCCGAAGAGGAAATCATCCTCCCCGATTACGCTGAAGGAATCGCTGGATTTGAAAAGGCGTTTGAAGATGTCACTGAAGTGAGTCAATAAAAATTAAATCGTTCCAATAATATATGAAATAATTCAAATGTTTTCAGATAATTGCTCAAGTGAAGCGAGACTATCCTGAATTGATGAGTGATGACGAAGAAGATAAACCCCCAACTGAAGGAGCAGGAGATCAGACGAAGCCAATTGACAGGGCAAACATCCTTCAAAAAGTAATTCTGATCAATTAACAATCCAACTGAATACAAACATAAAATGTTTTCTTTTTCCTACAGGTGGGTCGTAGACTGAAGCGGAGTGAAGCATCCAGCCTCCCTCATGTGCCTGTAGCGCAATCGCAGCAACTCATCAAATCCTCTTCGTCCATGGGCACAAGCACGGCGCATGAGCGTCCTGTAACTGTCGCTGGGCCACGTCCACCTCGTCCTTTCGTTTTGCCAAGGACCTTGAAACCAGGCGTCCGACCCAAAGTGCGCACCCGCGGAACCGAGCCAGAAGAAGTGCGGACTGAGACTGCGCCAACCATTGTGTAAAAAAAAAATTGAAGAATTTGGAACATTGATGGTTACGTGTTGTATTTTGTAGGCAAGAGACGAAGGCTGAAGGGAGAAAGCCCAAGCCCGGCTTGTCACAAATCTCTGTTGTTGAATACAAAGCACACAAGCACGACCGTTTTGCTGCAGAGTTTGTCCAGACTTCTGGAAGAGAGTCTTCTCAGGTGTTCCTCTCGTATGTCCAGAACTTGGCCAATGTGGATCGCCGCGTGCCCCCGGGTGAGCGATTGCTCCGACCAGAAGTCACCGTTAAAGGCTCCACTCTGAAAATGACATACAATCCACCGCATTGGCCACAGCAGGAATCCCTGTACAAAATCCTGAGTAAACTTCCCTGCCTCCGAAGTCTCGAGCTGAACGACAGCAAACTCAACTCACTTCGGTAAAAGACAAACGGAATAGGATTTTTAAACTTCATTTTGACTTTGATTTGCAGTGACCTTGGAAGTTTGCTGCCAAACTTGAATACGCTTTCGGTCATGCGTTGTGGGTTGAAATCGTTGAACGGCGCAAGTGCGCTTTACAATTTGGAGAACTTGTCTGCAGCTGACAACTGTATCACCGATGTCGCCGACCTTGCTTCCTTGTCTCATCTCTGCTATCTTGACCTCACAGAGTAGGACTTCACCCCAACCTTATGCTAAACTTTCCTAATGTTTTAATTTGTGTCTTTGTAGCAATGGGATTTCATCCCTCGACAGCTTTGTCTTCTTGAAGGAATGCAGCTCCCTCGTCTCTTTGAAATTGATGGAGAATCCAGTGGCAAGTCTGCCAAATTTCCACACAGAAATGAAGCGATTGATTCCAAGTCTCCAAGAACTCCGTCCTCGAATCCTGGAAATTCATGGCCCAGAAGCTTTTGACCTCAGCGAATCATCAATCAGCGAGTGAGTGGAACTGTCGCCCCTCATATGACCTTTTGACCTTATATTTGTTGTACCTAGGGAAGAGGATGATTCTGGTATTGATGAATCTGCATGGAACGACGAGCGTTCTCTTCAAAGTAAATAACAACTCACTCCGTCACTGTTTGATTAAGCTAGGGAAGAGGATGATTCTGGTATTGATGAATCTGCATGGAACGACGAGCGTTCTCTTCAAAGTAAATAAAAACTCACTCCGTCACTGTTTTATTAAGTTTTCCTTTTACAGTTGCAGCACGGCGCAAGCGCATGACCATTGAAGAGATCGGACTGGAAGGAATCCTCGAAGAAGAGCGTCGTTTCCGTGAACTCTACGGCCCTGAGCGACCTTCATCCAAAAAAAGAGTAGACGTTACGGGCATTTTTTTATTTGATTTATAAATTCCTTTTGTTGTTGCAGGCTGTGAATACAGTTCCATTCAATTTGGATGAAATGGACAATTTGCTGGGCGAGCTTGAGTCAGCCGCATCTTCTCCGAATCCTTTGCAGATGGAATTGCCAACGATCAGGTAAGTTCTTTTGGTCTTCCACTACAAGTAGCCTTGCAGAATTGACTCCCAAGAAATCAGCTCCGAAGAATACTGGCGCAAGAGCTCTGCTTCCAAGCACACTTGGAGGGAAAATGGACACTGGGGTGAACAAACGATAAAACAAAAACAGAGCTTTGGATCAAGACACAAAACGACCTCTTCAAAATTATAAAATCAACAGGAAAGTAAGGCAGCGATGAACAAAAAAGAAACTGTAGGTTCAAATACAAATGCAAACGAATACAATTCCTTAATTGCCTGGAAGGCAGATGCTAATTTTCATAATTCTTCTCCTCTGTCGTTTTAGTTGGTTCAAGTTAGGGTTTCTATTTGGACAAAACAAAGCACTTCATCTTATCAGTTAGAATGTAGAGATTATCTCCCATTGAACCATTTATCTAGCAAATGCTAATTTATTCTACGCCAGGTATTCTACTCACTAATAAGCTGCTTACAAAGTTATCCTTTTGTCTCCTGCTGTTAGCATCACAGCAGCGTTTTATTCTTCCAGTTTCCCACTTTCGTTCATCAACTAAAGCACACCTTTAGTCAATATCAAAAGAATGGCGAATATCTCCGAAAGTTCAGCTCTCAGGGCTGGGATTTCGAATCCATCGTATACGGAAGAGGCAGATGGAAGTGCTCTTCGAAACCGCGTAATCGCCTCCTCCAACTCCATTGAGCTGGATGTGACCACGAGTGAGTCTGATCCCTTGGGACTGCGCAGTCGCATAAAGTCAGAGGCAGAAATCAAGTCAATCCGGAAGAAAAGTGCGAAAAAATTCTACAGAGACCAGAACGAGACTATCGACGAGTTACTGGCTCCACTGATTCCGGAAGATCCCGATGCCCTACGACGGCAAAACTTGAAGGTGAACGTAGCCATTTATGGGTCACTGGGTGCCAACATGGCTCTCTTTGGGCTCCAATTGGTGGCTGCTTTTTTATCTGGTTCTTTGGCTCTGTTTGCCACAATGGCTGATGCCTGCATGGACCTCCTCAGCTCGGTCATCCTCGTAGTTGCCAACTTCCTTGCAAACAGACCCGAGATCTACGGCTACCCTTCCGGAAAGAGCCGATTTGAGACTGTTGGAATTATCATCTTTGGGACACTCATGTCCACCCTCTCTCTCATCCTAATTGCCCAATCAGCGGCGACTCTTCTGGCCACCCCGACTGCCCCTGACCTCGACTTCCTGAGTCTGAGCCTGGTTGCGGTGAGTGTGGCCGTGAAGTTGGTACTCTTCCTCTACTGCCGACTGCTCTCAGACCCTACTTCGCAGATTCTCGCAAGAGATCATCGGAACGACCTCTTCGCCAACACCCTGGGCATTGCATTTGCAGTGGTGGGGGCAAAGGTGAATCCTATTTTGGATCCCATTGGAGCAATTCTTATTGGCCTTATTATTCCTCCGTTCGTGGTCTTCAGCAGTGGTTGAACACAGTCAATTGATTGTTGGGAAGTGCGCAGACGCCAACTTCCTCAAGAGAGTGACCTACATTGCCATGACTCATGACGAAAGGATCGCCCAAGTGGACACCTGTCGAGCATACCACGCAGGCGCGAAGGTGATTGTAGAAGTGGACATTGTGCTTCCTCCAGAAACAACGCTACGAGTGACCCACGACCTCGGGGAATCACTTCAGGTCAAGTTGGAGTCATTGCCTAATGTGGAAAGAGCCTTTGTCCACTGCGACTATGAAACTACACACAAACCAGAACACAGGAAGGTTGCATAGAAAACGAGTAAATGCATTGCATTAAACTCAGATTGACTCATACATTCCTTCTCATCTTCCGTTTTAATTTGAAATATTCAACTTTAATGTAAATATTGTCATTTAGATTACTTGAGATTTAAGCTGCAAAATATTTCAGCAAGTCCTGCTCCATGTCCTACGCAAATAAAACTTCATTTAGAAAACGGACTGAAACAAATTAACTCATTTGAATGCCTTGCCTTTGGATCCACGTTGGGTCCATACCGCTTCACAACCTGTGACAAATTAACGAGTGATGAGTTACCATAATTCAGGTTAACACTTTGTGTGTAATTGATTTCCAACTTACCTGCCCCTCCTTGTTGATGAGGAACTTTGTAAAGTTCCATTTGGCAGCAGAACCAAGGAATCCTCCCTGTTTGGACTTCATGTACTTCCAGACTGGATGTGCATTATCTCCATTCACATCCACTTTGCTTGTAAAGTCAAACTTGACATTGTAATTGGTGCAGACAAAGTCCTTGATCTCTGCCTCTGTTCCTGGCTCTTGACTTAGGAACTGGTTACTGGGAAATCCAATGATGTGATGCGGAGACCATGTGACTCTGAATACTTGTCAAAGAGTTGACCCAGCTGCTCGTAGTTGGCTTTCGTAAGTCCACACTTACTCGCAACATTGGCGACAATCAGGACATGACCTCTGCAGAAAGAAATCAAATTAGAAAGCTATGGACGTAGTAGTTGTGACATGATTTATTACTTGTATCGTTCCATGGATTGTTCTGCTCCATCAATGTCTGTGTACGTGAATTCATAAATAGAACCAGCAGATTTCCAGGCGTCCTTGGAAGACAGAAACATTATTAGATTAGAGCAAATCTTCTTCATAAGAAGGACCCACATCTTTCTCTTTACAACAACGACAGCCCATGATATTTTATGATGTATCATTGAAACCACTAAAGTAATTTAGCAAAAGCATTTGAACGCAATTGAAAGATTCTGTTAACAAGTTAACATTTCAATTCGTCATTACTTGGGCAACAAGAAACCGTTGTTGAAAGTTCAAAGGAAATGCTCTTGAGCCCAAGTGTATAGGATGACCTTACCATGTCGATTGATTGATCCTCTGAAGTTAATTCTAATTTAAACCACGTCCACAACTGAGTCCAGTAAATGGCAACCCCTATCGAGAGTACAATGTAGACAAACAGGAATTTCGTCACTCCTAAAAAATTAAAGAGAAGAAAGGTCAGAAGAACAAAAGTTAGAGCTAAAAAATGGATATTTTAGCTTTAGCTGGCTGACCTGCCATTCTTATAGGTGTTACACAAGGTAAAAAGCTAAGAAAAAAAGGAGTTCCAAGGCTGTGTGAATGGAAATGGACAAGGAAGACTAGGTTAGCCAGCTATTCTCTGATTACAAACTCCAAACTGTCAAAGTCCTTACCTGCAGTTTAGTAGTAGTTAGTTACTTGTCAACTGAAATGGAATTGGTGCCTTTTGGTTGAATATATCTGATGGAAGGCACTCCAGTCTAGAGTGTTGTGGAATGATGCAATTGTTCTGGAATTTCTCCTGGAGATAGTTGATATGAGAAGAATGCCAATGGAATGGACATGTGATTCTGACTCGTGGAGATGTTCTTATCTTCTTCCCACTGCCACCATAGCATGCCTCAAATCACGCGACTCACACCCCACATTCTGGCATCCTCAACTGATAATTATAACCTGAAAATGACAGCCAAATAAAACCAATATTGTTTGTGTGTTACTGATGTGCTGCTGCGGAACTTACCGAGTGGAAGCCTTTAGGAAGTCCTTATTGAATTTACTTAAAAATCCTTAAATTAAAATTCATTAGAAATTGTGAATTGAAATGTTATGCAAATATTTTATCAAACTCCGCAGGGAGGATGGCTAAAAGTCCATTCCTGTAACCAATTGTAGCCAATTTCCCATTAGGAGACCAACACACCTAAAATACGTTAAAGTTATAGTCCTGTAAGCATTGCTAATTCGGTTGATGAGAGTAGAAACTGACCTTGTTGACCCTTATGTATTTATAGAATCTGTAGACGTCTTCCACTTCTTGGGTCGTGGGGTCAACTTCATGGCTGCCGTGACACTAAATGCATATGAGTAAAGAGTCAGAAACGTTGAGTTAAAATTAGTCTAATTTTTCACCCTCTCTCTTGAATAGATTAATGTTATTCTTGGTTCTTCGTCCAACGTTGGTTGGATTTCTTCTTTCGTTTGACAAAACTTGATTGGTTCTACACAAGAAGTATCCAGTTTCACCTTCCCGATATTGATCTTAAAATGACGTTTGTATTATGAAAAATGTTTAAATGGATTTTAAATGGGCTTTGATTGATAAGCTTACGACATTCTTTTTCTTTTTGTTCCGATCATAATCGCATTCTCTCCAGAAAGCATCATAATATGAGATCGCCACACGTCCATTCTCAGAACCAGTCAAAGTCATCCCTTCAAAGAAACTGGTCGACTGAAATTCAATAAAAACCTCAATTCCATTCCTAAAAAGAAAAAGTTATTATTGACATACTGTGATGTTGTAGTGTTCCACAGTGTTATTCCTGCTTTGCGTACTTCCCACAGGGTAGAAGCGAAGAAAAGTGTAATTTGACCCAGGATTCCTACATTTCATAATTCACAATTAATTAATTACATCAACTAACCAGTGTAATCAAACTAACGTGATTCCCGAGTCCACAGCCACTGCGAGATGGATCCAACCCCTGATCCAGCACATGTCGAGGATACACCCGACTCTCTTGCACTCTGTCTCTTGTCTCAAATCCATGTCCCATGACCGTAGCGTCCGATCTGCTGAGCCAGTGTAAAAGAAACGGGAGGAACTGGGGTCAATGACCACGGCTGTGACAGGGGAGAGATGGCCCTTGATGATCCAAAGTGGACACAACTGAATCGTCCCATTTCCAATGTCATCAAGCACATCACGACGAAGTAATTTCGAGGAGGAGAAAATGCCAAAGACGCCTATGTGGCCACTAGAGTAACCGGCCACCACAATTCTAAAAAAGAAACATATTGACATTCGTTTTTCCAAATTATTAACTCTTGTGCATGCGCAAAGGCATGTTGGGGATTTTTATTTTTGATAATTTACCTGCTTTGTTCATCCCATGCGAGCTTAGTGCATTGGCCCGTGGCCATTTTTGCTTCTTCCTCGTTGCAAAGCAGAATTTCTGGAACTTTTGTGTAAACAGGGAGATTCTTATCAGATCGTCCTTGCGTTGAAAAATTCGGAACTAATTGAAGGTCAGCGCGTGAAAATCCAAAGATTCTGACCGCCGCATCTTCGCAAGCAGCTGCCAAGTAACCGATGGGCTCTTCGATCCCAGTTTCTGCCTCAGGAAGTGGCCAAAATGAAGACCACTGGAGGTGATTGACATATCCAAAATCAAATCCAATGACCAACGTACAAGCAAAACAGGCTTCTTGAAATCCATCCCCTGCGTGAGCGTAGATTTGAATCGAACTTCTTCTCTTCTGGATGTCCATGAGATTCGGGGTTTCGCTGCTTTCATGTAGGGTTGCAATGGCCATGAATTCCGAGGAGGGATGCCACGACATGGCATTCACTGGACCCCCACAGAAAGAGACAAAATCTTCAGTACCCACAACTTCCCCTTCAAACCAATCCAAGCGACGGAAATCTTGGAAATCGGGTGGGACTGTTTCCTTTGCATCTGAAGATCGAGTGTTGAAACGAATTGAGCTTTTGTGGGAAGGGAGGTACTGCGGAATATCTGCTTCAACGATGGGTACGAAGGAGTTCAACTTTGGAATCAAGTGGATGAATATTGGGTCGAGAATTATTCTTCGTGGAGTATCCCACGGATCGGCATTATTAGCGCTAGAACCTTCAGTCTCGAAATATTTTGAAGCTTCCAAGTTAAAATCCGGTTTCGAGATTCCACTTTTCTTCTCCGTTTTGATTTCGTCGGCACCCAAAATGAAATCCAGTGAGGGAGTCACCTCCATTGTAAGCGAACTGCCTTCATCTTCAGGATTGTCGGACTTCCTGTGGTAGTAAGAAAGGTTGAAATCACCGTCATCGTGTTCTACTTTGTGGGCCCAAGTCGGATCTTCATCTTCCTGTTCTATTTTCACAGTGGCGGCTGTCATCTCCTTCATGAATTCACGAGCTCTGGGAAATGAAGAATACGCAGCACATAGCATTACAAGAACAGAAATGGATTCTAATGAACTTTTTACTTGATCGCAGATTGCCGTTTGCTTGGCGGAATCGCTTCTCCTGCGGCTACGTCGGGAAGAATATGTTTCTAAAAAGGAGGAAAATTGAATTTTCTAAGCCGTTAATGGAACTGCTGATTTCCTGTTAATTGAAAAAGTGACAATTTGTCTTAGCTTACTGTTATTGAGGCAGGCATTTGATGTTGGTTTTTTTTGTGCCAACTTAGATTGGAAAACGTAAACTTCTTGAAACAAATTTCACACTCTATGAGATTTGCGCTGATTTCCTATTAGAATAAAAGTTTGTTGTACGTAATTTTATAGTAATTTTGGTTTCCTGATATTCGGATACCTCTTCTTGTCTTCCCACAAGTAACTAAATGGAAAGCTAATCCCAATGCACTTTTGTAAGACGCGTCGCATGGAGCACGAGGGCAGTAGAAAGTCACGATTCTTGCCAGTTTGGCCAACTCTGTCAACTTCCGACTGTAATATTTGTGATCTACTAACTAGAAAAAAGACAATTCTGAGAATTTTTCAATAGAAGAACTAAATAGATCGAATGATTACTGTGTCGTCGTCCGTTGTCCTTGACAAGTTGTAGTGAGCTGCAATGTTGTGTAGCCTGAATTCCTTGAATGTGGATATGTGGTGACATTCCATACATTCGACCATTTCTGAGTCCCTTGGTGTCACTGGGAAGACAATGGCCTTCAACCTATCGACAGGGATCTCCTTGGCAGCTTGTCTTCCTACTCCTCGTCCTCGTCCCCTTCCCCCTCTTTGAGCTCCACGCAAACCACCTCGAGATTTGGTGATTGTTCGAGCACCTCGACCGGCTCGACCTGGAGCCATGATACCGGCGAACGGAGAGTTGAAGACGCTGGACCTGTTTGTGTTTGAATTCCCAGGTCAGGTCAAATCTAAAAGCCAAATATACATTACTTGTCGAGTAAAGCAAATGGGACCAGAATCAGAGCAAGAAATGGAACTAACCTGTGACCTGTGACCTCTGCTCTGTTTCTTAAATTTTTTCTTTCTGTATCTTAACCAAGATCTCTACAATCTCTCAGCGTCTCAGCGCAGAGCAAAGTTGGAATTCTACGGTTTCTTCGTAAGATTTTTGTTACTCCTAATCCACGGATTCACAGATTCGGAAAATCGCAAAATCCTTTAATGCTTTGCAAAACCATTTTTCAAAATGGAAATTCCAAATTAACAATTCATAGTTTCTGCAATTTATTCGTCAGCAAATGCATTTAATGTGATACGGCACAACAACCTTCCAACGTTACATCATTGTTTTTCACACTTCCAATTTATTCTTACTAAAACTATTAATATTAAAGCTTCTTCATTTTCTAAATTCTAGATTAACTTAATTCACGGCGAACTAAGATGACAATTGCAAAGAACTGGCGGGCCACTAACGCCTTTTGTCATAAGAAAATCTATCTTTCGTTTCCGCCCCTTTCTCCCGAGA
>VNWY01001269.1:0-17976 GCA_009869845.1 Pseudachorutes palmiensis | reverse complement strand
ACAGTGACGGCCCATATCAAAGTCACTACAAGAATTGTAGCCATAGTCATCCCAAATACCTGCAATAGGAAAACGAATCAGTTGTCGTATGAAGATTATGAAGAATGTTATTTAGTTACCGCAACAAACGCTTCTGTCATGTTGAACGCTTGCTTCAATATAGCCTTAGAATTAACCTTCAATAATTGCTATACCCCGCCTTTAAATTAAACACTGAAGCCTGTATTCTTCTGCAATTGGAAGTAAGCCAAGTGTAAAAGTGTTTGTATACACTGCAAAACAGAAAGATAGCAAAAAAGCAATGCCTATATGCAAAGTGCGCGGTGCGTGCGGTGTAGTGGGATTAACTTTATCATTAGGATGCAGGAGGGGCATTGCGCTGGCCAGCGTTAAATTAACAGAACTTTTGCTTTATTTAAAATTATTTTTATTAATTTCTCTAAATCAATTATCTCATGGAGACTTTTAGCCAAAAAAAACCGTGAATAATAACACGGAAATTCCTTCTTGGATGCCTGACAAATATTAACATCAAATCTGCAAAATTCGCTGAATTAAATTCCCAATATAACTTAACATCCAACAATTTCTAAAAAAAATTTGATTTTTTTTTGTATGAATATGTAATCGACAGGAGACTGGGATCATTGGCTGATTGATTGAAGGGTTTGGGTCGTTTGAAAATTGTTCCAAGTTTCGAATCCAGGTTTTCAATCAATCAAACTTATCTGAATTTATACTAGTCAATTACAATAACTTCCCTAAACCAATCACTAAATAAAAGAAACGCTTCAATTGAATTGTTATTGTTTCACATCGTCAGGGACATGAATGCTTAAGCTGCTCGACTAATTAATGAAAATCTATTCTAGATTTGTAGATATTTCAGATATTTCCACTGTTAGAATGTTATTGAACAATTATTACAATGTGATTACCAAATTACGAGATCTTTTATCTCATTTGATTCAATGAGATCTTAACCTCTTGTGCCTGAACTGGCTGAAGCAGATGGCGCTTGATTGACTGAACCCTCCACCACTGCTGCTGTTCGACTGCGCAGACGCCTGACTGTTAGCACCACTTCCACCTGTGCCGCCTTGACTGCCCGCATTTGCTCCTGCGTTGGCCCCACTTCCGCTGATGGGCCCACCGCCCCCTCCGATTGGTCGTCCGCCACCTCCGAATTCACCGTTGAATCCACCTCCTCCTATTGGCCGGCCACCACCTCCGAATTCACCGTTGAAACCACCACCTCCTATTGGCCGGCCACCACCTCCGAATTCACCGTTGAATCCACCACCTCCAATCGGTCTGCCGCCACCTCCGAATTCACCGTTGAAACCACCTCCTCCAATTGGCCGGCCGCCACCTGGGTAAAATCCACCGCCGTTCGGACGGCCATAGCCCCCGCCACCACCTGGATATCTCCCACCACCAGGAAAACGATCGCTCCCAGGATATCCCGCACCACCGCCAGGGTAGCGATCACCTCCAAATCCTGCTGCATTCGCATTCGCTCCTGCGTTTGCATTGCTTCCACCAAAACCTCCACCAGGAGTGTCGATAATAGCACCCGGTGGAATTCCTATGATAGAAATTCACAGCATAAAACAAAATTTTAGAATTTCTATGCAAAGTAGAGTTGGCTGATTCTCACCTTCGCGATGTGGTGCAGCATAAACTGTCCCAAAGTATAGAATTGCAAGTGAAAAAATAATTTTTGTTTTAAACGTCTCCATTATGAATCTGTAGAGGTTTGGGATATCACAAAGGCCCTCTCCTGTTTCAAGAATAGAAAAGATTTGTAGAGTGACCTGAACTTATGCTTTTATATTTGCATCTCATCCATTTTTTTCAAGGTTTCCCATTCCAGTGAACAATTCTCACCTCATCAAAATAATTGTTATGCAGTGATTCATGGGTTCCGTGTTGGAAAAATGCAAAATCCCATTGTATTATGGAGCACAGAGGATTGCTTTGGACAATTCACAAACTGTTTTAATAGGATATTTCATTCGCAGAAGAAGCCAAATGGCGTCACTCCTGTCCGGTATGTGCATACATAATCAATGTTACAGAAAAAATAAATGGGATTGCCATTGTCTCTGCTGCACGCGGGTAGTGTGGAGTTATAATGATTAAAGCGAAAATTGAAAACGTAATAGATGACACCAATTGACAGGATTTCCAGAAGTCAACTCCAAAATGTTTTAAATGCAGAACAGCAAGTTATAAAAATTACTCCATTTTCATTTATCCCTTAAGACAGCATCCGTTACTTATGCACATTTCATCGAATCCTGGAAGAAAATTGTTTTGTTTCCTGTCATGGCTTTAGTAAGTTTTTAGTAAACGACACGAGCAGGAACTTTTGTGACTATCAGGGACCTAGAGCATGGCTAAGATGTAAGTCCAAAGTACATAAACAATTGCCAGTTGCTGGATAACGAAGTTTCAGACAGTGAAAATGTTTTGCAATCCTGAATTTGTTCGAGAGTGGGTGTGAATTATTTATCAGGAAAGAGAAATGGCTATCTGTGAAACGGAGGGATGAAGTCATTTCTGGATTTGGGAAGGTACATAACAAATCACGTAATCTGAACGATTGTCACGACGTTCTTCAGCGATTGTCACACGAGGCTCTTCAAACGTGATTGTTTCAATTAATTCAATCCATAAAACAATCATGCTTCACATAATATTGAAACTTTGGTACTTTATGCTGGCACCTCTTCTCCCACGTGCTGCACCGTCCAGTCTGGTCAAAGCGCTTTACGCCAAATACGAAGGATTACAAGTACATAAGGCACAAGCAATTATGTCACCTTCGCCTTTTTCAAATTTTTTGTCAAGTACACGTTTCGAAACTGCTGACTTCACTTAAGCGATAACAAAATAACAAGTAAAGTATAAAATAGGAATGTGAATTGCGAACTATTTGTCCCATTGGCATTCGAATTCAGAAAATAGTGAAAACGCAATTCAGATGAACTCCTACATTCTCCTTGTCGCTTTGATTAGCCTCCCAGCGATCTTTGCTGCGCCCCCAACCCAGGTATGGGATTTGTAATTTTATTTTATTTTGGAATTGAATTCAGCAATTCATATTTTATTAGGAAGCTGAATGTGAAGGATACGAGTTCTCGGAGCATCCCACGGACTGTAAAAGGTTTTACTCATGCGTCGGTGGCCATAAATTTGAGATGAATTGCCCTGCGAGTGCCAAGTACTGGAGACAAGACTGGAAGCAGTGTGTAGCTTGTAACAATCATTGCACCCCCATTCCTGGATTTACTTGTGAAGACAAACCTGGACAAGTTGGATATCATCAAGAGGATGAACCAGGTTGCTACTATTTCTGTGTTGACGGAGTCTATGACCGAAAGGGATGTTGTGGAACAAGCTTTGGAGTTTACTTTAGTGTAAAATTAGGGAGGTGTTGCAGCCCTACAGCATGTCCAAATGACAATTGAAAATTGAACATAAATAAAAATTCAGCAGAACTGTAAGTTGCAGATTCTTAATGGCCCGTAGGCGCAACCATGCTAATTTTAGCCACGGAAGTTCGAGCTTACTTAAGCTATACTTATTACACGATAGCTTTTCATGCTAAAGTGAAGGCTAGAGACGTAGACATGCGCAGGCTCATTAACTGTCTCCATTGAAACAAAAATGAAAGAAGTCAAGTCAATTGACCTGAGAGTCAATTTATTCGGGTGTTCACTTGGATTCTAATATAAGTATTGTGGATCCCAATAATTGTAGATGAACACACTTTAAATAAAAGTCACAAAATTTAAACTTCTCGACAAGCTTGTGAACTCAATGTTTACTACCTTGAGGCAAGCCTTTGACGCATGCTAGCATATATCAAAGTCATACAATGGCCAAGATCCAGGGGAAAGCATTAGCAAAACGTGTCTTACGGGATTCGACACTTTTTCCATCTAGAAANTCATACAATGGCCAAGATCCAGGGGAAAGCATTAGCAAAACGTGTCTTACGGGATTCGACACTTTTTCCATCTAGAAAGGTTGAAAGGGTCCATTCCATTCTTGAATCGTCATATTCAAGAGTCATTTGGAATTCCCGCCACTGAGTGTCGCTGGGGTTTTTTATTTTCCTTGGAGCTTCTTATTGCTCGAATTCAACGTTAGAAAGGCTACGATTCGATGATGTGGCTTAGTGGGATTAACTCATCATAGATGCACGTCTGTGGCCAGTGCAGTGTTAAATAAAACAGCCTTTGCTTTACCACTTTTTAATTAAAACAAAATAAATTGCCTAGTAGATACTTAATTGAATGAGCTCGAGAAATCCACCCCTGACCTTCTAGGATGCCATCATATCATATCATATCATATCATAAGCCAAATATCATGGCAAAATATGATAATTAACTGCCAACATTCAACTTTAAAACCAACACCTTCTGAAAGTTTATGATTTTTTTGGGTATGAATGTTATCGACAGTAAACCTAATCTGAATCCATAAGTAGTCCAGAGTCCCAAAAGGATTTGGATTAATTTTTTCCTTAAAAAAAGAACTCCAGAATTTGAAAATAGTTTAAGCGAATTTGAATCATCTGAATTGTTGTTTTACTGTAGACAAATATGACAAATCATTTGTGATTAAAATACTTTCAATTGAGATTCATTCGAGAACAAGCAGCATATAGACCTCCGTATCCTCCACAAAATGATTCATTTGTGACAATGACCATGACGGACATTTTGCATCATACGAAATCAAAACGCGTCAATTATTGAGTTGATGTAATTTCTTCATGAGTTAGAAATTAACCAGAGTGTTCTGAGCTAAACCCTTAATGAATTCATAGGCATGTGCCAACTAATAACTAGGTCAACCACAAAGAATTTTCAAGATATCTTATTCCGATGGCGTCCGATACGGAATTTAATTTGAAAATTATAAAAAACATTTTCGGTTGAATTTAAAATAAATAATAATGAAATAAAATTTGAATTGGTGTAAGAACACACCGCTTTTGATTTCCAATAAATATTTCAAGTAATTGGTTGTCTTTCAATTCACTATTACTGCACTATTATTACTATTAGTATTAAATCACTCTACAAACTAATGCAATAGAGAATGAAGCAATCTAATCGAATAAGGAGTTGAGGAAAGAGAAAGTAAGGTAAAAGTAGAAAGAAAGTAATGGAAAACGTAGTGTAATTTTAAGTAAAGATTGATAACTCCATAATTTTTAATCGGATAAGGAGAGTTGAAAGGGAAAATATAGTGTAATTTCTAGTTAAAGAGTGAAAAGTACATAATTTAGGCGAAATAATTTAATGTTGAATAATAAAATTGCTACGGACACATCAACTCCAGCTATACCAAGGTCGTTGTGGATGTCGTTATTCGCCGCAGTCCTTATTTAAGCAGCAAGGGCTTGTATCAGAGCCACATCCAAGATTATTGTCACATGTATCGTTGTCCTCTGTCCTTACAATACGGCTGCGGCATCCGGGGCAGGAACGTCCCTTTCCTTCGCAAGTGCAGGGAACGTCTCTCGTTGGGCCGGTTAAGTCTTTAGTGTAGCGTATGGTACATCTGTCTGGCGTATTCTTGGACACTTTTGGACATTTCGCCCTTGCAACCGTGCCTGTAACAAAAAGGACTACAACTAACGCTAAAACGGCCAAAATGTATCCTCTCATTGTATGACTTTGCTTGACAAGTGGAGAAAATCTGGAGTAATAGAAAAATATCAAATAAATCAAGTTCAAATACTGTAAAATTGCAAATCAACGCTACACTTAACTTGTTAAGAGAACGATTCTCATCGATTGTCTTCTGATACACCGTTGTCGTGGTATATATACCCCGTAAGACTATTAGGTCAAAAACTTAACAGTAACATATAGCCTTACAAGCCCGTCGTCGGATATCGTAACCTTTCTGGAGAATAGCAGCCTCGCACACAACAGTCTTCAAGGGCTCAAGCGAGTTAAGTTTTTTTAAGAATTAAGTTAAGCCAAGCATGGCCTTTTTAATCTACTAGTCTCCATTAATTTTGTGTTAACTAATGTTAACGGTGTTCTGCGACCTTTGTCTGCCCATTCCCATGGATTTTATTGAAAAGATATTTCGAGTTTGTATTTACGTCAGAAAATGTTTATAAATTCAGCAGCAGATTTTATTTGACGTAACATGAGTTATCGATGTCTTTTTAAGAATTGACTATTTACATGACTTTCAAATAACTGGTCTTATTCTGTAAGGCGTTGCTTTTGGACTTTGAAACTAAATTACCTTTTGTGACAACCGAACCTCAGGCAGGCTGTTAGGCAGCGAAAGGAAAACCTCTCATCATGGCTGCTCTAGCTCTTGTTTCATTTGATGGCTGAAGCAATCACACACATACACAGACAGGTTCCAGTATTAGTATATTAAGATTGCGATTAATAGATGGTCCATTGTGTCAGGTATATATTAATCCCATTATGTCAGTTAATCAAATTCAAGATAATCTTAAACCGAAGCGCTGACGCGTTCAAAAAACTCCTCGTCCTCACAAAGATTATTTTTGCAGGAGGCAACTCCAATGTGCTCTTTTAGTCCGAAAGCATTTTATTAAAGAGGTCAGACAGCAACGGAGACTTTTCTCATAGATGACTTCAGCATGTCACATATTTTAACGAAAAAAAAAGTACCTTTTTTTCATCTTCTTGACGTCTCGATGACCTACGACCATCGGGGTCCTGGAGGGCAGCCTAACACGAGTTATGAGATAATTAGTCCTACCGCCAGAAACCTTGACTGCTTGTTCCGATAAGAGAGATCTTGTGGGTTCACTAAGAAATTATGCAAATGTAAAGATCAAGAATGATAGGTGCAAATTAGTGGAACAAAGGAAAAATGGGTTCATGAAGTTATATATCCTCCACTAAGAATGAGATGACGCTAAGTTTTCGAACGGTGATTCCTTAAACTAACGTTAAAACCTCTAAGACAAAGGACGTTAGCGTGGTAGTGGCGTCGTTACGGGATTCGATTTCATACTTTTTCCATCTAGAAAGAGTGAAAGAGTTCTGAACAGTCATTTTCAAGAGTCATCTGGAATTTCCGGCATTGTGTGACGGTTTACCGGTTTATTAATTCCCTTGGTCTTATTTCTCGACCTCAACGTAGAATATGATTGAATGGTGTGCATGAGGGACATGTCAAATAGACTTTATTTTATTGGAAACGAATTTGTAATTATCTAAATTAATTATTTACTGGAGACCAGTTAAATAAGCTCGTGCTGCGGAAAACTCTGAGCGTCTAATCAAGTCTCAGAAATACCACATCGACAAAATATCATAAATGAATTTCCAACTTTCAGTTTAACACCAGCATCTTCTTGAAGTTTTTGATTTTTCTTTTTGGCAAGAATATAATCGATTGTTTTATGATTGAAAGGTGGGGGTCGTTTTAATTCTTTATAGTTTCGAAACCAGGTCCCACCTATCAAAATTACTCGAATTTATAATAAAAATTACAATAATTTCCCTCAACCAATCACTAACTCAGAGCGACACTTCAACTGCAGTGAAAAGTGTTCATGTTTAGAGCAGAAGTAAATGGAGAACAGCCACTGGACTTTTTATTCTGTAAATTCTAGAACTAATTAGCAGAATTTCTTACCAATTTAGACAAGTATCTACTAGCCTCCACACAGTCTTTTCAGATTCAACAATCAGACGAATCAATTTAAATTAATTTCAGTCAATCCAGATTAGTTGAACTAGATCTGCCAGTTGTAAGGTCTTTCCGGGGTTTGAACGACTGAACAAAGACCTGAACAATGTAAACTTCATGAGGAATTAACTTTAGCTACGTGGAAATGGTCATCCAATTTATTTAAAACTAAGAAAGGAATCGAGGTGGAGACTGTGTTTGAAGTTTCGAAAGCAGATCTGGTCGAGTCAAGCAAACTCAACTGAATTTTTAATTCAAAATTACAATAATTTCTTTCAACCAATCACTAACTCCAAAACGATACTTCCGTACATGCTCAGGTGGAAATGTATATAATATATGTAATATTCTGGAGCTAAAGGAATGGAGAAAGGCGACTCGTCAACTTCACCACAATTCAACAATTTGCAGAATTCCTTATCACCAATCCATCAAACTTTCTGAATGTATAATATTCAATTAGAATAATTTTAACTCAACCAAGTGTCGGTTTTACATTTGCATTTATTATTATAGACGTATTACGTCATACGTGGAGGTTTATGACAAAGATACCTTTTAGGATGAAAAATTGGGACGTAGCTAAACCTACTTTCTGACAAATTCTGGTGTTAATTTACAAGAATTACAAGAATTTAGCAAAACTCGCAAGGCACAGGCAATTTCTCATAAACATTCTGTTAAATTGAAATTGATTTTTAGAACACTGCAAAGCTTTTGCTTTTCAGCATAGCCAAGAATTTTGTGATTTCTGAATGTAGTTGTAGTATTGGAACAGATCCCCTTCCTTTCCTTTTTTTAAAAAAGAAATCCTTTTTCTAGAAGGGGTGGGATTTCTCTGTAAATTATAAGTAAGCTTATAAGACTTAAGCGCCTTTGATTTTTCGAGAAGACATGAAAACTTGTACTCTGGGAGATCATCATTCTTTCCAATTAAGATTGTCTGTTGTGAATTCTTTTGGGAATTCAGACTAAATAATCTTCTGTTCCGTAAAGCAAAGCTGAATTTTTCGTGATCACGAAAATCATTGGAGTGTTTAAAATAAAAAATATAGGCTTCATTACAAAGTATATTTGTCATATTCTAAATGTTTTATTTTAATAGAACCAGCTTTCGTTTTCGTTACACTGGCGGTGCGGTTTTATTTTGGCTCAAGTCTTTGTCGTCCTCAATTCAAGCGAGGGGGAGAAAGCATTAAGACCAAGAAAGTTACAAATGAGCTTGGGCCCTAAAGGAGTTTAGAAAAGAAAATGAATCCGTATAATTTGCATATTTATTTCATAGGGATGTGAGGCTGGGAATGAGCAAGGAAGCCCACCATCTAAAACTTTGAATTCCCAGTTGCCATTATGAAAACACTTTTTGAAGCTACGGAATGGAAGAAAGTGGAGATGAGAAATCTCTTCATTTTATTATTCGCCTTTCACCAAGGAAGGGGTGATGACGTTATTCTTGATGACTCGAAAGACTGGAAGAAGGAATTCCCACACACTTTCTCCTCACTGTACCAGTTGAAAACTTAAATGTTCAAATTCAGCATTATTTCTGAGAACTGTTGACAAAGACACGTCAACGACCGTTGGGATGAATTCCCAGTTGCCATTATGAAAATACTTTTTGAAGCTACGGAATGGAAGAAAGTGGAGATGAGAAATCTCTTCATTTTATTATTCGCCTTTCACCAAGGAAGGGGCGATGACGTTATTCTTGATGACTCGAAGGACTGAAAGAAGGAATTCCCGCACACTTTCTCCACTCTGTACCAGTTGAAAACTTAAATGTTCAAATTCAGCATTATTTCTGAGAACTGTTGACAAAGACACGTCAACGACCGTTGGGAGAAAGTGCCTCCTGGCATGCAACGGTTTCGCAGACAGGGTTTATGCTTTCTCCAAGTTTTGGTTCTTGGAATGATAATGGCTGGCTCCTTTATGCCAGTGACGAGGTACCTTGCTTGAGCTTCTTTGGGAGATAGGTTTGATTGTTGAGCGCATGGCGGATTTCGGGTGGGAAAGGCCTTCCTCCCCATTGGTTCCAATGGTGAAAGTTCAATTCCTCGAGTGTAGACCAGCGCAGCGTAACCCGAGAAGAGAAATTTATACGGACTCCTAAAACTTTCCAAGTTATTTAGCCAAGCACACCCTGGGAAAGTCTCCCATTACAAACGCTTGTCATCGGAAGATTTCCAGATACGACATCACAGAAAAATTCATATCACATATTGTGTCCATGTCTCTGCTAAGAGTCATTCCCGAGGAACCATTCAGTAGCAGTTGATTGATTTTTAACAAAAGTTGATTAATAACATTGTCAATTGGAATTAGTTTTAAGATTGAAACTATCGATTGACCGTTTAGCATGTGCGCTGCACTGGTCAGTGACTCGAGTAGAATGGGTTCTCCATCATCGACTGGTGTTTCACATACAAGTGGACTGGGACCCTTTGCCCTTAACCTTGGTCTAAGGCCACGTGGTGATCCAACAATTCTCAATATCCCACCTCCGCCAATGGGCAATCATAGTCACTCTACAAACGGTAACAATTTACATGGCGACCCACCACCCGACGTCCTACTGGCACTGCTGTCGAGAAATAGAGCCCTTGAAGGTAAGCTTTAACAAAACGAATGTAAAACTGTGAAATGAGGAGAGCTCAGAGGATGGTGATTGACGCAATGCTTATTTCCAAACTGTCGCTACTAAAGTTTTCCAATTCAGAACTTATTCACTCAAGTCTGCATCAAAAGGTTCTAACAAGTTAAGAAGTAATTTAGAAAATGGCAGTGAAATGGTGCTAAGCGTGAAATCAAATCACACAGCGGTGTAGAAAATTCAATGGATGAAAAACAAATCAAATTTGGCTTCCGTTCAAAGCCCGACCTAGGAGGGTTAAGAGTGAATCAAATAAGGCTAACACAATTAAACTCCAATTATAACCCTTGACCTTCAATCCCGAGTCCCAAACTCTCATTCAAAGTGACAAGGGAGAAAGCGAAAAGGGACAAAGGCGCGTGTCGCACTTTGGCAACATCAGTCCAAGGGCTCACCGCTGCGCCTAATCCTGGCAAAAGTCAAAGGAATTCCAGTCCCAATGCATAACGTTTAAGGCGCGTGTCGCACTTTGGCAACATCAGTCCAAGGGCTCACCGCTGCGCCTAATCATGGCAAAAGTCAAAGGAATTCCAGTCCCAATGCATAACGTTCGGATAATTATATTTATATTTAATTTTCTCCATCTGCAGAGTCGGCAAAGTTTGTAAGCAAGGCAGGTTTGCCTGTAGTTAGCGTATCATGACTTTCCCTTTTGGAAGAACAAAAGGATCGAGGAGGCCAGGCAGGGGTCCTAATTGAATTTGTTTAGAGATGAAATAGGGAAAGTTATAATAGAAAAAGTCATTGCTCACCCGCTGAGAAACGGGTAGAGATCCCAGTTAAGTCCGAACCCGGGAAGCACATTCGGATCACAGATTGGAAACTTTTGAAAGGTTTCGGAGATTAGATCTCAAAACGGCAGACCGCACTGCTAAAAACAAAGGCACACGCAAGCTGTAAGAGTAATTCGGATTTATAATTTATTTCCATGATTCCACACTTGATCTTGAATCAGAGAATTGCGCTTTGGCACACATTGGTCAGCCGTTGGTCATTAGTGTTTTGGTCTTGGCTGGCAATATAGCTTTCCACCGGAAATGTTGGCAGTTCAAAGTGACGTTGGCACGTGACAAGGCGGGTCCAACGGAACGCTCAATTTGTTGTATTCCCTCATCAACGGTGTCTCACACCTTTCCTATCATTTCAATATTAGACACAATGGGTTCGGATTTTTGAGTTTTATTTTGATGACATGGGCCACGCGCGACAACAATGGCAGCCTGAGATTATTTCCTTGTTGATAGTCCACCAAGCCCGGATTTCCTAATGACTTCCGTTGAAAGCTTCCCGTCCCTTTTCCTTTTCACACTTTTGACAACCAAAGAGGACTTGAATGACACATTAAAATGTTTACTCATGCAGGGACAGGAGGGCAAAGGGCAACAGGTGCGATGCCTTCGGCTCAAGGGCTCCCTTCCATATATCCACCCACACTTTGGCAATTGTCAAGTGTCACGTCACACTTGGACTCATTTGACCATGACGCCAAATGTCCCTTTACCACTCAACCTAATCAAAATAAAAATTCTTTATAAGGAGCCTCCTTTCTATTGATTCCTATCCTAGCAGGTAGGTTGAGTTAATCAAGTTAAAACTATAAAATGTCCATCTGTTTCATTTTCATAAGTCACACAACGAACCATATTCCTTTTGTTTTCGAACTCTAAGCTTTCAAATTATTCATCAGATGGTGAAAGCAACGACGGAAAATTGACTCAAATGGAATTATTTACCTGGGGCTACCAATCGCTTTTTTTGAAAATGAAATTCTTCCCTTTAGGCATTCAGGAGGAAAGTTTCCTTCAATAAATATTTTCCTAACTCCATTTTGCTCTAAATATTTTATCACTCGTTGATCATAATAGAGCATTTTGAGTCACATTTTCCATCTTTGTGGATATACATCAAAAACTTCAAAGCAGATATGATAAACAATATACCCTTGGCTATGGCGTGCTTGAGCTCATGAAAGACCTGGATATTGAATCGTTACGTCTAAAGATGAGTTATGGGAAGGAGGGAGAAAGCACCGTGTAATTATTCATATAGGACGTATGGGAGGTATTTGTAGTCGCAGGGAAAGTATAGGCTCTGTCTTCACTGCTTCCAGTCTCCAGAAATCCCTTGGGGACGCATTACTTTCCCTACCTTCCAAGGATAGAAGCACAACTTACTCCTAAACTGGCAGTATAGACTGGCAGTAAGTCGATAAAGTAGAAAGTAACCTACTGGAAAAATCTATAGCTCAATGAAGCCATAGGCAAAAACATTAAAAGAAAGTTTGGAGAAAATAGATTTTTCATTTTCAAGGTGGGAGGAGAAAGTTTTGAAGCCATTCGTTTACTTTTTTGACTTTTTTAGGAACCATCACTTACGAAATCACAGGTGCATATATGTACCCATCTATTAACTTAACATGCATCAATTAAGTCGATACCTTGGTGTGCCCTTGAGCATTTTTCCCCACAAGGTTCAGCCCATCCCCGTCACGTGTCGATGCAACACTGAGAACAATGCTTAATTGAAGAAGTACGGAAAGCACTTTGAATCATTGTTGCTATAAAACCTATTCAAATTAGTGCATATAAAGAGCGAGCGTACGCATGTAATAACCACGTAGCCACAGATTTTTCCCATTTCAATCAATTTACAATACGAAGTTAATTAGACCCGTGAAGTATACTCTTGGATGACTAAATTAATTCCAAATCATCTCTGAAGAGTCTGTACATTCCCTTCAGGGAAGCGCGTGTGTGGGCAGGAATACTTGACAGGTGGTAGAGGGTGCGTGCAAACAATGCAAAAGCATTATTACTACCAAAGTTAAGGATTATTCGGCCATCATTCATTATCCCAGAAAATCTTTGAAATGGACTCATCCTCTGGTCCTGCGGATGAATAGAAGTAAATGGAAATGATTCCGTACAATTTGGATGTGGAGAGCATAAAGGCCAAAAGACTGGTGGGGATATTAAAACCCTTCATGGCCCTTGTCCATGAATCCAGAAGATCCCGGGTATTAGGAGGACTAGCTAAGAGTAATACCTTTGGCATCATCCCTAGTCATGAAATGAGCTCAATGACTAAATGCTTTTATGCCTTTTCCCTCTATCTCATCATCGCCATTATCAAAGGCCCTACTGGCTTCCTGGCAGGATCACGGAATTATTCCCCTTCCCTTAGTACACAATGGCCAATAGAAATATGGTGAATCTACCAGAAATAGAAATAGGAAATAAGGCATTTCCAATAATGAAAATTATTCTGAACAAATTGCTGCAAATTGTTCAACTCTAAATTCTAATGTTACTCTCACAGGTGCAAATAAGAGTTGAGTTCCTTCCATAAAATGGAGGCCCTTAATCCAATTTCAGGATAAGCTCACTCAGGAACTTGTATGACTTCGTGTTATTCGAAACACTTGGAAAATCACCCAAATCCTAATCTGCTTTAGGGAAATTCATTTAACGTAAGAGCCGAAAGTAACCCTTACTGAATGGCATAGAGGCTAAGGCTATGAATAAATTTTAAGGCTTCACTATAATCCTATTGTTATGAAAATGAGTGGTTATGAAGACTACAATATTTATTCCATTTGTTTAATTGTGAATCCCCTACAAAGCATTTATACGCTTTAGAATGGTAAGTGACGAGTAACAGGTGATTTATGACCTTGGCATATGTGTGACCTCCTGTCGTTCCGGCTATCCTGAATATGAATATTTCCTGGCTTTATAATAATGGCCTCTGGAACTTGGGATTGTGCTATTCATCAGAAGAATCAATCTTACACAAAACATGGTGACAGTTCGGCTCTATAGTCAAGAAATGAGCGCATCAATCAAAAATCTTTTAGTTTTTGAAGAGAAGGTTTGAATTAGCATAATGGGTGAAATGGCGGTGCTTTCTCTCCCCATTTGAAGCCTTAGGGAGAAAGTTGTGTCCCTCCCCTTTTCTTTTTCTTGACCCCCAGAACCCCCTCCCCTTCAACTGCCATCCCCACTTTCCTTGATTAGAAACAGGGGAAGGGAGGGCGCAAGAAATAAAAAGAAAATCGACCCAAAAATAAAATAAAACTGAATGTTTCCTCTCTGGTTTTGGGTCGATGTGCTTCTGTTTCTGGGGAACGACGACACTCGAAAACTTATTCTCTAGGAGTTCCTGTGGTGTGGAAAATAAACGTCTCTGGAATTCACAGGACACCGCAACATTAACAATGAAGCCTTTTGGGAAAGTTTTGAAACTCAAACAAATTGCGGAAACTTTCTGCAAAGGGCTCTTTGTGTAGGAAAGAAAATAGAGTGCTGGCAGGGAAAACAATCATGGGGACAGAATGCAAAGTGGGACTTTGCCAAATGTATGTTTTGTGTAACGTTGATTTCCATGGATCATGGAAACTGCCGTTTCTGATTCATTAGACTAATGAATCCAAAGGCACCCCTCCCTTGTCCATTATTCAGGAAACTAAAAATATACCCCGCAGTATTTTCGGCAGGAGGCACAGGAAGTAAAAGGGAAAAATTACATCCGAAAATAGAAGAGGATTTTACAACCTCTCATTTAAAAATCGATCTAATTGAAATTGCTCCTAAAAAGGATCAGTTCGGAGTCGTGGTGAAGTCAGATGGTCAAAATGCGTGATCCGTTCATCAACAGATCATTAAGATCATGACTCTAATCATGCGTCAAAGATTGGTGAAGGTGCACCGCACCGTAAAATTTGCCGAAAAGTTTACATTGCTTGCATGAATGACAAAGATTCCAATCTGAAAAACGAACACAAAATACAGTCGGGCATAACGGTTTATCTGATTTTATTCTTTTGTCCCGGGTGGATTTCCAACGACACCTGTCGCAATCCAGCAATCCTTTATTGTTCATGATCCACTTCAATCGACACTCCAAAATGAAAATATACAAAGGGGCTTTATTCATGACAAAATAAGTGTTACCTCTTCAAAAGAAAAAGCAATCAGGAAATGTGAACTTATTGAAAGTAGAATGATTAAAAACTCTCACTTGATTCAAGATCAAAGTGAACACTCTTTGGTACAAAGTTCTTATCCCTACGCATCTTTTTCTAAAACATGAATCTTCCATTTGTGAACGAGCGCTAGCTAAAACATGTTCAAACATTTACTTTTCTTTTTTTTTAGAGGGCAGTTGTGCCTGGATGCTGCACATATTTTAGAAAGGGTTGAGCCATTTCCAGCGTAAGGAATTATAATAATTTCCTGGGCGGTTTCTAGCTCATTACTACGTATTTGGACAAGCCATGGTTAGACTTGACATGACACGTGACCTGCACGTGGGCTTCTATTCCAGGGCGCTGTAGCCACAAGATGAAGGGCTACAGACTAATCTCCATGATTATATGCCCAAGCACTCGGAGAACAAAACGGCACCATGCATGCAAAGGGCTTCGAGGGCCCTTAACTTTCAAACGCCTGCTGCATTATCCAAATATTTAGTTACAATTAGTCAATACGAATTAATGTCCACCATGTTCTTAATTCTGCTTCAAAGGGTTTGGAAAAGCTCATACACGCGCGGAGCAGCTCTTAATTCTTAATCCATCGAATATGTTACCATAAATAAAACCATATTTGTGGCTTCTTCTGAAAAGATGCTCAAAATTTGCAACGAATGATGATTATAATAAGAGCAGTTAAGCTTGAAATTGATAAGAAAGAGCAAAGGATTTTGAATTTCACTTTTGCTTTCTCCTGGAGTTTTTTTTTCATTCTGAGGAAGGGGGGAAATATTTATGCAAAGCAAGCAAATTGTTCCTTTTCTTCTCATACGAAAAAATATTTTTAGTTTACTAAACTCGAGAGAGATATGAGATTTAAATTGGAATTCCTTGGAGATTTCTTTGCACAATCCCTATTGTGTTCCCTTCGAGCTACACAAAAAAATCAGAAAAGAAAAATTGAGTGTAAACAATAAAACCCGAATGCGGGGAAAGGGCTGTTGAAATGAAGTCCCTTTCCATCCCGGTTAAAAAACATGACAAGGAACTTAATGAAATTAGTTTCGATTTCAGCTGGAAAATATGCTTCCCATTGGATAAAGGGGCAATGGCAAAAGTGGTAATCATAACAGGTCTTATTCAATTGTCCAGTCAAGGGAATTATGACTTTGTTGGTAGATGATGCATTATCCTACGCTCTTTGGATCTGACACAGAGGTCGTTTCCGTACCCGGGTGTGTCGTTTGTACTCTAATGTGTACATATGGGCATGTACATTTCCCGGGTTATTGTAAATCTATAGCCCAGCCACTCATCCCCCTTCATCCCTCTGATACACATCGGTCATTAGATCCAAGGGAATAGAAATACCTCATGCTGCGTGTGTCCTTTATGAGCTTCCCATATGGACACTTTGACTTTTCATTGTGCTCTAAGGGCACCCATCATTCGAGCACTTCAGCTCCCCAGGAAAGGTACCCGAGAAAGTCAAAAGTGAAAGTCAGGCCTCAGTTTTGTTTGACAAAGGGAGCAGGAGGGTCATTCCTGAAGCACAGATACCATGCTCCTCGATAATAAATTGGTTCTGAATTTGGAAGATATTCCGCATTCGATTTTAGGTAAAAAAAAGGAGAAAATTTTAAAGAAATTCTACAAAAAAATTTTCTTTAAAGCTTATTACTTTCTCCTCGAGAGCTCTCCTACCGCCGGCGTTTCTTATGACACAAGAAGTTGCTAATTGACTGTTTTTTTCTTCTAATTTCTACAGCTACAATTCCACGATGTGCCGGTTGTGATGGAATGATCCTAGATCGTTTTATCCTGAAAGTGGTAGAGCAAACGTGGCATTCTCGTTGCCTCAAATGTGCAGATTGTGACGGTAGTCTGACCACCACGTGCTTTCTTAAGAACGGTCAACTCTTCTGTAAAGAAGATTTTTTCAAGTATGCTCTTCCACACAGTTCCAGTTCCAAGTAAATTGGTCGTTTTCACAAAAGATTCTCATTAATTCTATCTTCCCTTTTAACCTGCACACACCCTTCCTTTGTTTAGTTAATTTTAAAAACCGCAAGAGAAGTTCACAAGTTCACAATTGATGACTCATTTGACTTTATTTTTCCAGGCGATTTGGTACTCGCTGTGCTGGTTGTGGCGAAGGGATCCCACCCACAATGATCGTCAATCGTGTTCATGACAATGTTTATCATCTCCAGTGTTTCTCGTGTATCATCTGCAGTAAGCAATTGAACACTGGGGATGAGTTTTATTTAATGGAAGATCGAAAATTAGTATGTAAATCCGACTACGATACCAGGTCCAAAGGTCAGCTCATATTAGGTTAGGACTTGCACTTTCTCTCAGAAACTTTCACTCTGATTTCTGATGGAATTCAAAAGGGAAAGATGATGATAATTTTGTGTACAGATGGAAATGGCTGTTCTGACTCTGGTGGTGATGCACCCAATAAACGACCAAGGACGACCATTACTGCAAAGCAATTAGAAACACTCAAGAGTGCTTACAACGCTAGTCCAAAACCAGCTCGTCACGTTCGAGAACAATTGTCACAAGATACAGGACTGGACATGAGGGTAGTTCAAGTCTGGTTTCAAAATAGGTAAGAATATCAAGA